>SJYX01024656.1:474394-511473 GCA_006410675.1 Oreotragus oreotragus
ACAGAAGCTATACAGTTTAACACTAAATAAAAAGAATGTTGTAGCGGCTATTCAAATATAAAGTCAATAATTTTAAAGAAAATGATATTACTGAGAATAATGAAGCTTATTTCATAATGATAAAGCAGTCAATTCATCAAGAAGACCTAATTATGTTGTGTTTATGAATCTAATAAAATAAGACAAAAATATAACTTCAAGGAGAAGTAGGCAAGTAAAGTAGTTCAAGATTTTAATATTCTCTCAACTTTACTGAATTCATTTATTAATTCTAACTTTTTTTTTGGTAGACTCTTTTGAACTTTCTATAGATAAAATCATGTTACCTGAAAATAGTGACAGATTTACTTCTTCCTTTCCAATTTGAATACCTTTAATTTAATTTTCTTGTTTAATTGCTCTGTCTAGGTCTTCTGATACTGTGTTGAGTAAAAATGGCAAGAGTAGGCATCCTTGTCTTATTCCTTATTTTAGAAGAAAAGTTTTCGTATTTTCACTATCGATCATGCTATTTGTTATGGGATAAAAATATTTTTAATTAAATAAAAAGAAAATCACAACATAATAACATTTGTGGAATGATACTAGAGCCGTGTGTAGAAAATATGGGAAATATGGGCTTCCCTGGTATCTTAGCTGGTAAAGAAGAAGGAAATATATAGCACTTTGTATTTCTCATAGGCATGCCTAAGTAAATGTTGGAAAAGGTGATTTAATATAGAAATTTAGAAAAAGAAAGAAAAAAACCGATGTTGCTCAGTCGTCTCCAACTCTTCGTGATGCCATGGACTGTAGCCCGCCAGAAGTTAGGATTGTAACGTACTCTAAAATTTAGAGTATGTTAAAAAAATAATAATAATAACCTAGTCTCACATTTGGAAATATGTAGCTAGATTAGATATGTACATTTATAGGACTTTATAAAATGACTTAGAAAGCTTAGAAAAGGAGAAGGTGATCCTATACCCAATATTTAGAGAATGGGTGAAGGAGAAGATTTAATTAATAAGGAGAACTGAGAAGAAGCAGGCTCTAAATTAGGAGGCAGATAAGGAGAGGATTGCTTCTCAGATTTGAAAGATAATATATTTCAAGGGGTAATGTAATAACACCTAAAAAAAATTCAAGTGAGATGAAGGGGAAAAACGGTGGCTAGGGGCTGTAGCTACAAAAAGATCGTTGAATAGCTACAAAAAGATTGTTGAAGACTGTGATCTAACACTTTTGATGATGGAGCTGAGAAGGGTACTGAGCTTATGATGTGTTCTAGAGTAAATAGTTACTGAGGAAGTACATGTATCAGTTTTAAAAATTTTACAAAGTTTTGCTGTCAATGTTAAAAAAAAAATCAAAATAGAGCATTGTCTTAATGGGGCAGGGGATCTCAGAAGGCTTTAGTTAATATTCTTATTGTCTACGATGGGTGTTCCTATATAATATGGTTTTTATACTGTTGAGAATTATCTACAAGAGCAGGAGATAGGATGCAAAAGGGGAAAAGGTAAATAATTGTAAAGACTCAGTCTCAAAAATTCAACATGAAGTTAAATTTTCAACAGTGTTACAAATTTGAACTTTGAATCAGGAATATTTATTCCATTGTAACTAAGTAAAATATAAAGAATATAGATAATGATGTAGGTAATTAGTAAATTTGTAAAGGGGAAAGGAGGAAGTTTCTTATTCTATATATTTTCAATAAATATGAAATAAAGCAGCTAAAGTGATGATTAGAAATAATAGAGATATAAAGCAAGATGAAAAGGTAAGGAGTAACTGACTCAGGGGAAGGAAAAGTTAATTTGTAGGTTATCTGGGCAGTTTTGAGTGCTGAACTGGTGTTTGCAGTCATTATCTTAAAAGAGTCTGAGATGTTGCTGTTTTCCTTTTTTTTTTTTTTTTTTTTTTTTTTTTTTTTTTTTTTTTTTTTTTTTTTTTTGNTTACCCCCCCACCCCCACTTAGTACTTTACATATATTATGCAACTACCTTCTAGCTAGCCTTCATGGGTTCTGATGAAAATTTGGCTGTTAATGTTATAGAGGATTTTTTGTACAAATGAGTTGCTTTTTTTTTTTTTTTTTTTGCTATTTTCAGTTTGTTCTTGTATTCAGGCTAAAAGAGGACATAGGTTTAACTAATCTTAAAATGTTTCCAGACATCCAGTAGATCAAAGAGTTTTTCCACAGAACTGAGTATATGAATGTGATCCAAAATTATAGTTGCCAGTGGAACAATGAAGATGAGGGAAATTGATGGTTACAGTGGACAGTGGTAGAGTCAATGAACAGAAAGTCTAACTTTGATGAAGAATTCTTGGAGTTCAGAGGTTAGGACAGGAGAAGGAAACACAGAAGATGGTGGTAAGGTAAATAATTGATTTGAGATGTAAAAGATAAAAGAAAAGGGATATCATGTGCCCATATGAGCAAGAAACTGAAAGAAGCAGGTGAATAGGTCTGAAAACATGACTTGATTAACTCTCCACATGGGTACTGAAATTCCAGAGAGTGATAACAAAAATATAAAAGGCAATCAGTAATCCTCGATTGATGAAGTCATAAATAAACTTTTCATTGATAAATCAAAATGATCCTAATAGATGAGAGACACAGAGAGAGCAGCATGAAAGTAATTAGCTGGAAGCAATATCTAGTAGGTACTTGTCAGGATATGATTATTATTTTGGTTGGTTTTACTCTGAGTTTATACCAGTACTTTTATTTTCTAAATATTCAGGTCATTTTGATTTTTCTCCTGTGACAATTCAATACTGTTGCTTCATTTGAAAAGCCAAATTACCGCTTTGTTCTCTGTTCCTAACTAGGTTCTAGGAAGGGTATATGTGTGTATTATCTATGCAGCATATAATTATTTAGTACTTACTATGTGTTAGCAGTGTAATGATTAATGATGAATAATAAATCTTTAAAATAATTTTCACTCTCAAAGAAATTTAATGTCTTCAGATATTAAAAGTAAAGATAACTACATTGACCTTGATTTTGCTATTTCTTTAACCTTAGAAATATATTCAAAATAATAAAACATTATTATAGCCTGTTTTATGTAAGTTTTAATGTTTGCTATTTTATGACCAGAGAAGAAAGTTATCAAGGATTTATACTCTTTTACTATAAAAGCTGTAAGAATTTATGTACTGAGTGATCAGAAATAAATTCACAAGGAATTAAAAAATGTAACAAATTTGTTTGGTTGAAACATATTTGTTTAGAATTATTGATATTGTTTGATATGTAGCATATTTTCCAAATACTAGGTGTGTACATGTGTATATAAGGTATGAGGGAGGTGATTATAAATATAATCTAATGTGATGTGGTTATTATGCTAGCTTTGTAGTTTTTGAAAAGTTTGATAGAATTTTTTTTATTAAAAACTAAAAGAATACATGAAAAATTAAAGAATAATTTTAAACTATCATTAAGAATACAGTTGGGTTTCCCAGAGGACTCAGTGGTAAAGAATCTACCTGACAATGCAGGAGCTGCCAGAGATGGGGGTTTGATCCTTGAGTTGAGACCATCCCCTGGAGGAGGAAATGGCAAGCTGTTCCAGGATTCTTCCCTGGAAAACATGGGCAGAGGACCCTGGCGGGCTGCAGTCCATGGAGTCACAAAGAGTAGGACACAACTGAGCAATAATATAACCACTATAGCTAACTGCTTTATAATTGTCTGATGGGACAGTACCTTTATACAGAGAAAGAAAAATGATAATTTGAAAATAATTCAATAATGGTAAACATAATTGTATTTACAATTATGTTAATGACATATAACCTATGTTAATGACATATAACCTGTATTTTTCCATGGATTTTGACAAAATATACATGCTTGTGTAACCAGTATGCATATAAAGACACAAAACAGCATACAACATAAGAAGCTACCATCATGACCCCTCTCATCACTGTTTCTGCAGGAAAATTACTCTTTTGGTTTCTAATAAGATAATATTGCCTGTTTGGAGAGTTGAGACACATAGAATCATGTCTTTTGTGAATTGCACTTTTTTTTGCCTCATATATTGTTTGTGAGGTGCATCCAAGGATTTATGTGTATAAAAAATTGATTCACTCTTGTTGCTGGATGGTACTCATTTTTTTGAATATATTACTTTTACTGTATGACAAATTGTCAGTTCTATATTGTTCGACATATTGGTTATTCCAGTTTTGATCTCTTAAGCACGTGCATTTCTCTTGGTGGATATTTTTATACATTTCTGTTGGTATAAAGGAAATGAATAAGAACTAAAGAACCTTTCAATGAGAGTGAAAGAGTCAAATGAAAAAGCTAGCTTAAAACTGAACATTAAAAAAAAATTAAAATCATAGCATCTGATCCTATCACATCGTGGCAAATAGAGGGGATAAAGTAGAAACAGTGACAGATTTTATTTTCTTAGGCTTCAGAATCACTGTGGACAGTAACTAAACCATGAATCTAAAAGTTGCTTGCTCCTTGGAAGAGAAGTTATGGAAAAACTAGACAGTGTATTAAAAAGCAGAAATACCATTTTGCTGACAAATGTCTGTATAGTCAAAGCTATCGATTTTCCAGTAGTCATGTATGGATATGAGAGCTGGACCATAAAGAAGGCTGAACATGAAAGAATTGATGCTTTTGGATAGTGGTACTTGAGAAGACTCTTGAGAGTCCCTTGGACAGCAAGGAGATCAAACCAGTCAGTCCTAAAGGAAATAGACCCTGAATTTTTACTGGAAGAACTGATGCTAAAGCTGAAACCCCAATACTTTAACCACCTCATGAGAGAAACCGACTCATTTGAAAAGACCCTGATGCTAGGAAAGATTGAAGGCAAAAGGAGAAGGGGCAGCAGAGGATGAGATGATTGGATAGCATCACCAACTCAAAGAACATGAGTTGGAGCGAATTCCAGGAGCTAGTAGAGGACAGAGGAGCCCGCAATCCATGGTATCACAAAGAGTTGGATCCTACTTAGCAACTGAACAACAATAACAACGGAAATACAACTAGAAGTATAATGGCTAAATCATGCTGCTGCTGCTGCTAAGTCGCTTCAGTCGTGTCCGACTCTGTGCGACCCCACAGAGGGCAGCCCATTGGGCTCCGCCATCCCTGGGATTCTCCAGGCAAAAACACTGGAGTGGGTTGCCATTTCCTTCTCCAATGCATGAAAGTGAAAAGTGAAAGTGAAGTCGCTCAGTCGTGTCTGACTCAGCGACCCCATGAACTGCAGCCTACCAGGCTCCTCCATCCATGGGAGTTTCCAGGCAAGAGTACTGGAGTGGGATGCCATTGCCTTCTCCGGGCTAAATCATGAGGCCTGTGTATATTTAACATTAATATATACTGGGAAGGTAGTTTTCAAAAAAGTTAGACTGTTTTACATATGCACAGTGTTTAAGTTCCATATGCTACATACCTTCATCAGAATTTGGTATTATCTTTTTCACTTATCCATTCTCTTGGTTCTATAGTGATACAATATTTTGGTTTTAATTGAAATTTATCTGATAATGAATAAAACTGAATGTCTTGTCATGCATCTCTACATTTGAATTTCTACTTTTGTGTAGTGCTGTTCAAGTTTTGCCTTTTAAGAATATTCTACGGAGAATTTATGTGAACTCTTTTTGGGGTGATATTTGGTTTTCTTTTTCATTTATTTTTTTTAAGTATTAGTTTTTGATGTACAGCAAAATAATTCTGCTATATGTGCAGATTATTTCATATTATTTTCTATTTTATTTTAAGATATTGAATGTAGTTTCCTGTTCAATACAGTGAGGCATTGTCATTATATGCATAATAGTTTTATCTGCTAATCACAAATTTTTAGTTTATTCTTCCTCCATCCTTTCCCCTTTGGTAACCATAAATTTATTTTCTATGTCTTTAAATCTATTTCTGTTTTGTAAATAAATTTATTTGTTGCATTTTTTGGGTTCCACCTACAAGTGCTATCATATCTGTCTCTGTCTGACTGACTTCACTTAATATGATCACCTCTAGGTCCATCCATATTGCTATAAATTGCTTTATTTCATTCTTTTTGATGGCTGAGTAATATTCTATTATATCTATATATCACATCTTTATCCATCTGTCAATAGATATTTAAATTGCCTCCATGCATTGGCTATTGTAAATAGCTCTATGATGAACGTTGGAGTGCATATATCTTTTCCAAAGAGACTTGTCTAGATTTATGCGCAGGAGTGGGATTGATGAATCATATGGTAATTCTATTTTTAGTTTTCTAAGGAATAGCCATACTATTTTCCATAGTGTTTGTACTAACTTACAAATCAGAGCCACCAACAATGTGGGAGAGTTCCCTTTGCCCCACACCTTCTCCAGCGTGTATTATTTATAGACTTTTTGATGATGGCCAGTCTGACTGTTGTTAGGCAACATCTCATTGTAGTTTTCATTCGTATTTCTTGAATATTTAGTGATATTGGACATCTTTTTATGTGCCTGTTGACCATATGAATGTCTTCTTTGCAGAGATGTCTAGTTAGGTCTTCTGCCCATTTTTTTTAATGGAATTGTATAAGTAAATATTTATGTATTTTGGAAGTTAAACCCTTGTCTGCATCATTTGAAAGTATCTTCTCCTATCCCATATGTTGTATTTTTATTTTATTTGCTGTATAAAAACTTATGTTTCAGAAGTTTCCATTTATTTATATTTGCTATCATTTCTGTTGCCTTGGGAGACTGAGCTAAGAAAAAACTATGATTTATGTCAGAGATATTTGGCCAGCATTCTCATCTAAGTGTTTTATCATCTTTAAAAAATTGATTTTTAATTGGAGGATAATTGCTTTACACTGTTGTGCTGTTTTCTGCCATATATCAACATGAATCAGCCACAGGTATACATATATCCCCTCCGTCCTGAACCCACCTCCCTTCTCCCTCCCCATCCCAGTCCTCTAAGTTGTCACAGCACACTTGGTTTAGCTGCCTGTGTCACACAGCAAATTCTCACTTGCTATCTATTTTACATATGGTAATGTATATGTTTCCATTCTGTTCGTCCCACCCTCTTCTTCCTCACCATGTCCAGAAGTCTGTTCTTTATGCCTGTGTCTCCATTGCTGCCCTGCCATGTTTCTAGATTCTATATGCATGCGCTAATATACAATGTTTGTCTTTCTCTTTCTGACTTCACTCTGTGTAATAGGCACTAGGTTCTTCCACTCATTAAGACTGATTCAAATGCAATTTTTTATAGCTGAGTAATATTGTTTTGTATATATGTACCACAATTTCTATATCATCTGTTGATGGACATCTAGGTTGCTTCCATGTCCTAACTACTGTAAATAGTGCTGCAATGAACATTGGGGTACATGCATCTCTTTCAGTTATGGTTTTATCAGGATATAGTGGAATTGTTGTTTCATATGGTAGTGACACATGAGTTTGAGCAAAGTCCGGGAGATGGTGGAGGATAGGGAAGTCTGGCGTGCTGTGGTCCATGGGGTTGCAGAGAGTTGAATATGACTTAGCGACAACAAAATGGTAGTTCTATTCCTGCTGTTTTCAGGAACTTCATACAGTTCTCCATAGTCACTATCAGCATTCATTGTTTGTCAATATTTTAATGACGGCCATTCTGACTGGTGTGAGGTGACACCTCATTGTGGTTTTAATTTGCATTTCTCTAATAATGAGTGATATTTAGCATCTTTTCATGTGCTTATTGATCAGCTGAATGTCTTCTTTGGAGAAATGTCTAATTAGGGCTTCTGCCCCCCCGTTTTTTTATTGTTATTGAGTTATATGAGCTATTCACATATTTTGGGAATTAAATCCTTGACTACATCATTTGCAGATATTTTCCCCCAGTACGTAGGTTGTATTTTCTTTTTTTGTTATGGTTTCCTTTGTTATGCAAAAGATTGTAAGTTTCAGTAGATTACATTTGTTTGTTTACTGCCTTAGGAAACTGACCAAAAAACTACTACGATTTATGTCAGAATATGTTTTGTCAATATTCTCTTCTATTAGTTTTATCAAGTCTTTTTGATAAAGCTCAAAGTCTGTTTGAGCTTTTAAGTCATTTTATGTTTATTTTTGTGTGCAGCATGAGAAAGTATTCGAACTTCATTGATTTAGATGTGACTGTCTTCAACACAACTTGCGAAAGAGACTGTCTTTTTTTCTATCGTATATTCTGTCCTCCTTTGTCAAAGATTAGTTGCCCCTAGATCTGTGGGTTTATTTTTATTCCATTTATCCATATGTCTGTATTTGTGCCAATACCAATCTCTTTTGAGTACTATAGCTTTGTATTATTGTCTGAAGTCTGGAAGATTTATGCCACCAGTTTTGTAGTTTTACTCCAGGCTTGTTTTGGCAATTTTGGGTCTTTTATGGTTCATAAGGGCTTCCCTCGTCGCTCAGTCTGTAAAGAATCGGCCTGAAATACAGGAGATCTGGGTTTAATTCCTGGGTTGAGAAGATCCCCTGGAGAAGGAAATGACAACCCACTCCAATATTCTTGCCTGGAAAATCCCATTGACAGAGGAATATGGCAGGCTACAGTCCATGGGGTTGCAAGAGTTGGGCATGATTTAGCATCTAAACCACCATCACCACTGTTAGCTGTAAGGCTTCCCTCATAGCTCAGTTGGTAAAGAATCTGCCTGCAGTGCAAGAGACCCCAGTTTGATTCCTGGGTTGGGACGATCCCCTGGAGAAGGGATAGGCTATCCACTTCAGAATTTTTGGGCTTCCCTTGTGGCTCAGCTGGTAAAGAATCTGCCTGCATTGTGGGAACTTAAGGCTTCCCTCATAGCTCAGTTGGTAAAGAATCTGCCTGCAGTGCAGGAGACCCCAGTTTGATTCCTGGGTTGGGACGATCCCCTGGAGAAGGGATAGGCTATCCACTTCAGAATTTTTGGGCTTCCCTTGTGGCTCAGCTGGTAAAGAAACTGCCTGCATTGTGGGAACATAGCTCAGTTGGTAAAGAATCTGCCTGCAGTGCAGGAGACCCCAGTTTGATTCCTGGGTTGGGAAGATCCCCTGGAGAAGGGATAGGCTATCCACTTCAGGATTCTTGGGCTTCCCTTGGGGGCTCAGCTAGTAAAGAATCTGCCTGCATTGTGGGAAACCTAAGTTCAATCTCTGGGTTGGGAAGATCCCCTAGAGTAAGGGAAAGGCTACCCACTCCAGTATTCTGGCCTGGAGAATTCCATGGACTAGGACTGTATAGTCCATAGGGTTTCAAAGAGTTGGACATAACTGAGCGACTTTCATTTTCAATGGTTCATATAAATTTTAGGATTGTTTCTCCCAGTTCTGTGAAAAATATCATGGGTTATTTGGTAAACATCACATTAAGTCTGTAGATTGCTTTAAGAAGTATGACCATTTTAACAGTATTAACTTTTCCAGTTAAAGAATGTGTTCTCTTTGCACGTCTTTCAATAATCTTCAGTTTTCTTTATCAGTGTTTTCTAATTCTCAGCATATAAAAGCATTTCACTTCCTTGGTCAAGTTTCTAAGTATTTTATTTTTTATGTGATTTTTTTTTAACTTTCCCTTTCTGATTCATTGTTAGCATAAAGAAATGCAGTTGATTTTTGCATGTTAATTTTGATTCCACTACTTGGCTGGGTAGAGTCCTAGGTTTTTTCTTTGTTTTTCCTTTCTGAACTTTTAATATAACATGATATTCCCTTCTGGCCTGTAAATTTTCTGCAGAAAAATCAGCCAACATACTTATTTGGAGTTTCTTTTGTATATTTATCTTTGTTTTTCTCTTGTTGCCTTTACAAATATTTCTTTGCATTTTAAAATTTTGCCCTTTTAATTATGTCTTGATGTAGGTCTTTTGAATTCATTTTGTTTGGGACTTTCTGTGCTCTCTGTACCTGGATATCTGTTTCCTTATTCAGGTTCTCAAAGTTTTCACCCAAAATGTCATGATTTACATTTTTCATTTCCTTCTCTCTTTTATCCTTCTCGGACCCCTATAATGTGAATGTTGGTACAGTTACTGATCCACAAGTCTTTGAAACTTTTCTCAATTTTTAAAATTTGTTTTCTTTTTACCGTTATATTGTGTAGTTTTTGTTGTTTTACATCTCTTATGCATTCTTCTGTATCACCTAGTCTGCTATTAATTATTCCCAGCATGTTTTTTTTAATTTCAGTTATCATATTATTCAATTTTGACTTTAAAAAATATTTTCTAAGTCTTTTTTATAATTCTTACTGTTTAATTCATCTATTTTCCCCTAATCCAGTTAGCATTCTTATCACTAATACTTTGAACTCTATTTTGTAAATTATTTTTGCTACATTAGTTGTTTTTGTTTTCCAGGAGTTTTCTCTTGTTCTTTCAATTGATTACATTTTCCTCTGTCTTCTCATTTTGCTTAAATTTCTCTGACTCTGAAATTAGGGAAAACGGCTACCTGTTATAGTCTTGAAGATATATACTTGTGTGAGAGGAAAAAAAAAATTCTTAGTTCTTTTCAGTGAAAAGGCCTAGAGACAATGACTAAATCCTTTATAATGTACAGTTGTAGTAGTATCAGATATAATCTATAACTAAAATGAAACAGGGCTCTTTGAGGAGATGTGATTAATCCCACATTTGAAACAGGGCTTTATAAAAATGAGACTGGAATACCTTGTTACGTAGAAAGCAGTCCAAATAAGAAAAACTACTATTATCATGTCAGAATGGCTTAAATTTTAACCTGCAAGATTTTTTATTGGCCAAAGATAGGATGCTTGAGGATCAAAAAAATAACTCCAGTGATTTGGAATATATAAAATATGTCAAAGTCATTATTTGTTCCTCCTTGTGAAGTGAGCCAGACATCTTGGAATGTGAAGTCAAGTGGGCCTTAGAAAACATCACTAAGAACAAAGCTAGTGGAGGTGATGAAATTCCAGTTGAGCTGTTTCAAATCCTGGAAGATGATGCTGTGAAAGTGCTGCACTCAATATGCCAGCAAATTTGGAAAACTCAGCAGTGGCCACAGGACTGGAAAAGGTCAGTTTTCATTCCAATTCCAAAGAAAGGCAATGCCAAAGAATGCTCAAACTACCGCACAATTGCACTCATCTCACACACTAGTAAAGTAATGCTCAAAATTCTCCAAGCCAGGCTTCAGCAATATGTGAACCGTGAACTCCCTGATGTTCAAGCTGGTTTTAGAACAGGCAGAGGAACCAGAGATCAAATTGCCAACATCCGCTGGATCATGGAAAAAGCAAGAGAGTTCCAGAAAAACATCTATTTCTGCTTTATTGACTATGCCAAAGCCTTTGACTGTGTGGATCACAATAAACTGTGGAAAATTCTGAAAGAGATGGGAATACCAGACCACCTAACCTGCCTCTTGAGAAATCTGTATGCAGGTCAGGAAGCAACAGTTAGAACTGGACATGGAACAACAGACTGGTTCCAAATAGGAAAAGGAGTACGTCAAGGCTGTATATTGTCTCCCTGCTTATTTAACTTCTATGCAGAGTACATCATGAGAAACGCTGGACTGGAAGAAACACAAGCTGGAATCAAGATTGCCGGGAGAAATATCAATAACCTCAGATATGCTGATGACACCACCCTTATGGCAGAAAGTGAGGAGGAGCTAAAAAGCCTCTTGATGAAAGTGAAAGAGGAGAGTGAAAAAGTTGGCTTAAAGCTCAACATTCAGAAAACGAAGATCATGGCATCCGGTCCCATCACTTCATGGGAAATAGATGGGGAAACAGTGGAAACAGTGTCAGACTTTATTTTTTGGGGCTCCAAAATCACTGCAGATGGTGACTGCAGCCATGAAATTAAAAGACGCTTACTCCTTGGAAGAAAAGTTATGACCAACCTGGATAGTATATTCAAAAGCAGAGACATTACTTTGCCGACTAAGGTCCGTCTAGTCAAGGCTATGGTTTTTCCTGTGGTCATGTATGGATGTGAGAGTTGGACTGTGAAGAAGGCTGAGCGCCGAAGAATTGATGCTTTTGAACTGTGGTGTTGGAGAAGACTCTTGAGAGTCCCTTGGACTGCAAGGAGATCCAACCAGTCCATTCTGAAGGAGATCAGCCCTGGGATTTCTTTGGAAGGAATGATGCTAAAGCTGAAACTCCAGTACTTTGGCCACCTCATGCGAAGAGTTGACTCATTGGAAAAGACTCTGATGCTGGGAGGGATTGGGGGCAAGAGGAGAAGGGGATGACCGTGGATGAGATGGCTGGATGGCATCACGGACTCGATGAACGTGAGTCTGAGTGAACTCCGGGAGATGGTGATGGCTAGGGAGGCCTGGCGTGCTGTGATTCATGGGGCCGCAAAGAGTCGGACACGACTGAGCGACTGAACTGAACTGAACTGAACTGTGAAGTGCCATTTAAGACAGAATAAAGTAACTTTCTCACTTGCATGAGGTTAAAGAAAAATAAATTGGAGTTTGAGACTCCAACTGCAGTGAGAACTTAAGAATGTAACATCTTATTATTCTGAAAACTAGTAAATAATAAAGATACAAATGTTTAAACTCCAATTACTACACAAACAGTTCTTCATGAAAACCAAAGCTGATGAGAGGAAGTCTGTTTTTCTATACATGTTCCCACTGAAAGTGAAGTATTAATGATTCTGAATATCACTCTTAAACGCCAAAATCTAATAAAGTAATGAATCTAAGCATGATAATCGAAATCCATTAATATCATAAAAATGGATATATGTAGATGTTATGTGCCACCTTGTGGAAATACATGACTCTACCAATGACGTGTTCTTGCCGAAATGGAACCTGAGTGCTATCAAGATGCTAGCTGATGCTAAAATAGCCAGTAAACAGATGAAACATTTCTCATTCTTAATAGGCATGGAATGATTTAAATTAAAATACAGATGAGATAGTAGTACAGACACTCAAGATTTTGTAAAAGTAAAAAGGCTGTATCTCATAATATCATCTTTGGCAAGAATGAAAATTAATTGGGATTCTTAATATGCTGGTGATAGAAATAAAAGCCGGGATAAGCCACTTCGGGAAATGTTTGGAGATGGCTACTTAAGTTGAAAATGCAAGTAACTTATGACCTATCACTTTCACTTATAGAAATACAGTCAACATAGCTATGAAAATATTTGGAACAAAATGTATATTCATGTATTTTCTTAATGGGAATATTATAATAAAAAATCCTAGAAACAACAAAAAGTTCTATAAATATTAGAATAGTAGTCAAATAAATTATAATATAACTTTTAAGTATAATTCTGTTTAGGTAAGTGACTAGATAAAAGTACTCATGTGCACAAAATATAAAATTCATGAACCTGTTATTGTGTGAAATAAACTAGATACAAAGCAGTATACATTGTGTGATGTCATGAAGATAAATTTAAAATTCAAATAAAAGCATAACATGGAAAAGGAAAGGCAACCCACTCCAGTATTCTTACCAGTGAATCCTGTGGACAGAGGAGCCTGATGGGCTGCTGTCTATGGGGTCGCACAGAGTCAGACACGACTGAAGCAACTTAGCTTGCATGCGTTGGAGAAGGAAATGGCAACCCACTCCAGTGTTCTTGCCTGGAGAATCCCAGGGACAGAGGAGCCTGGTGGACTGCCATCTATGGGGTCGCACAGAGTTGGACATGACTGAAGTGACTTAGCAGCAGCAGAAGAAGCCAGGGGATGAAAAGAGATGTCACTGAGTGAGCTACCAGGGGATTTCTAGGATGTGGTAATGTGTTTCTTGATCAGAATGGTAGTTTCATTGATGAGTCCAATTTGCAAAAAGTAAACAACCTACACTCCTCTGATTTGTATAATTTGCTGAATTAATTTCATAATAACAAAACTTATTTTTAAAACTAAATTAGTCCTTGTGGAATTTTTAGGATAGTTTCTTTGATTACAAAAGCTTGGGAATGTAGGGCCAAAATAGAAAATAAAAAATACATCTAAATTCAGTTATTGTTTTGATTATTTCCAATAAATCAACCATTTAGTAAAAAGCTAAGAAATGTACAGTAAAATGTACTATGGTATATATTAATAAGTGAAGTCTTAGGATTTAGATATTTATATTTAAAAAATATATGGATGAATTATATGACACATGGAGTTTACCTCAAAATAGTGCAGTATGTGTGGGCAAAGAGGTGAGGGGAAAGCTATGCAGTTATAGATGAAATGGGTTTGTCCATAAGTTGATAATTTTTGAATCTGTGTGTATAGTATGTTACTAATGACACATTAAAAATGTAATTAAGTACAACAATGCTGTGTTTAATGTTATGTGGCAGCCTAAGGAAGTTTGGGGGAGAATGGATACATGTATATATATTGCTGAGTCCCTTTGCTGTCCATCTGAATATATCACAACATTGTTAATCAGCTATATGTATATGTACACACACACATACGTGTATATATATACACACACATATATGCATAGTACCATTATAGTTTTCAGTTAAAAACTTTAAAAACCTATACATTTCTAGATATAATGGTAAAAATATTAAAGCCTATGAAATAACATCATGAAGTATAATTATGGTATGAATGTGTAATATATTTTTTTGTTGAAACAGAAACAGTTTTAAGGTATTTTTTTCTGAATGTACTTGTATTTTTTCAGGAAAATAGAGACTTCCAAACCACTTATTTTTAGATTATGTACAATAATTTTAACTTCAGATGTTCAAAAAGATGGAGGACTTTGGACACTAAAAGTGCTATAGCTTTAAGACAACTTAGTCACTTGAAGCAGGCTTTTTAATTTGTATTAACTCTTTTACATACATATTCTTCTATAGATCCTTTTACATTAACTGAGAAAAGTCATCATTTTAAAGAGTAACACTTTTATGAGGGTTCTAATTTAATGTTACTGAAAGCTCAGTTGTTTCACTGGTCATGCATTGAAGTAAAGTAGAAAGATATCTGTAACCTTTCAATGACAGCTTCATGGAAGGATATGAAGACAGCTGTAGATTATTTTCTTACATAAAAAGCTACCTCATTTAATTTGAATTCATAGAGGATTATCAGCAAAATTTCAATAAAACATTTAATGTCAAACTATTTGGAGTGACATATTTTGCTAATGATGTATAGCTTTTTATTGCAATTTGCCTCCAAAGTTCTTGAGACTTTCTTCAACTTTTTGTAAAGTAACCTAAAATCTTTTATGTTAAGATTAACACATTTATAATCATTCTATTAAATTGTTTTACAAGTGAAGTGGGGCTATAAAACTTGCTTCAGAAGATGGAAGATTTCAGAAGATGGTTATGTGACATTTAGCAAGCAGTTTCTAGTCATCAACTTCTTAGTTGATAGAGTCCATGGCACAATTTTAAATATCTCATTCATTTAAATACCACCTAAAAGTTGAAGGGGAAAAAGCCATTGTTACAAATAAGTGTATTATCTTCTCTATTTTGAATGATTCTCTGAAAGATATCAGGCAATGATAGCACAATTTCAAGTTAAAATTGGATATATATCTGAATTATCCAAGCATTTGTTTTTGAGTCAATTAATTTTAAATCCAATATTCTTCTTTTTATCTTAAAAGCACCTTGTTCTATGTTATAAAAAAAATAAATAAATACCAAAAAAAAAAAAAAGAAAACAAAACAAAAATAAATAAATAAATAAATTAATAAATTATCCTTTAAAAAAAAAAATTAAATAGGGTAAGCATGCATGTTCATTACATGGATAGATCTTCCTTTTTAGGGAGGTAAAATCACCTGCCTTATTACACACATTTGAGCTGTTGTTGGTTAGTCACTAAGTGGTGTCCAGCTCTTTAACAACTCCATGGACTGTAGACCTCCAGGCTCCTCTGTCCATGGGATTTCCCAGGGAGGAATACTAGAGTGGATTGTCATTGCCTTATCCAGGGGCTCTTCCTGATTCAGGGATCTAACTTGACTCTGCTGCATTGGCAGCCAGATTCTTCACCACTGAGCCACCATGGAAGCCCAAACATTTTATTGTTGTTGTTCAGTTGCCCAGCATGTCTGACTATATGTGATCCCATGGACTGCAGCATACCAGGCCTTCCTGGTCCTTACCATCTCCCAGAGTTTGCCCAAATTCATGTCCATTGCAACAGTGATGCCATCCAGCCATCTCATCCTCTGATGCCCTCTTCTCCTTCTTCCCTCAATCTTTCCCAGCATCAGGGCCCTTCCAGTGAGTCAACTGTTTACATCAGGTGACCAAAATACCAGTGATTCAGCTACAGCATCAGTCTTTCCAATGAGTATTCAGGGCTGATTTTATTTAATATTGACTGGTTTGATCTCCTCCCTGTCCAAGGGACTCTCAGGAGTCTTCCCCAGAACCAGTTTGAAGGCATCAGTTCTTTGGCACTCTGCCTTCTTTATGGTCCAACTCTCACAACCATGTGTGACCACTGGGAAGACCATAGCCTTAACTATACTATTCAGACTTTTGTCGGCAGAGTGATGTCTCTGCTTTTCAACATACTGTCTAGGTTTGTCATAATTTTCCTGCCAAGAAGCAATCATCTTCTGATTTCATGGCTGCAGTCACCATCCACAGTGATTTTAGAACCTGTGGAAATCTGTCACAGCTTCCACCTTTTCCCATTCTTTTTGCATGAAGTAATGGGGCCAGGTACCATGATCTTAGTTTTTTTTAGTATTTAGATTTAGGCTGACTTTCTCACTCTCCTCCTTCACCCTCATCAAGAGGTTCTTTAGTTCCTTTGCTTTCTGCCACTGGAGTAGTATCATCTGTATATCTGAGGTTGTTGATATGTCTCCCACCTATCTTGATTCCAGCTTGTAACTCATCCAGTTCTTAATTTCTCATGATGTGCTCAGCGTATAAGTTAAGCAAACAGGGTGACAACAGATAGCCCTGTTGTACTCCTTTCTCAATCCTGAACCAATCAGTTGTTTCATACAGTGTTCTAACTGTTGTTTCTTGACCTGCATACCTGTTTCTCAGGAGACAAGAAAGACAGGTATTTCCATCTCTTTAAGAGTTTTCCACAGTCCGTTATGATCCACACAGTCAAAGGCTTTAGTGTAGTCAGTGAAACAGAGGTAGATGTTTTTCTGGAATGTTTTTCAGAAAAGATGTTTTTCCTTGTTTTCTCCATGATTCAACAAATGTTGGCAATTTGATCCCTGATTCCTCTGCCTTTTCTAAACCCAGCTTGGACATCTGGAAGTTCTTGCTTCATGTAATACGGAATCCTAGCACACAGGATTTTAAGGATGACCTCATTAGCATGGTAGATGAGTGCAATTGTCCAATGGTTTTAACATTCTTTAGGACTGGCCTTCTTGGGAATTGGGATGAGGACTGACCAGTCCTGTGGCCACTGCTGGGTCTTCCAGATTTGCTGACATATTGAGTGCAAGACTTTGCTTGAGTGCAAAACCCCATCTTTTAGGGTTTTGAATAGGTCTACTAAATTTCCATTGCTTTCACTATCTTTACTGATATCAGTGCTTCCTAAGGACCACCTTACTTCACATTTAAGAATATCTGGCTCTGGGTGACTGACCACACCATCGTGGTTATCTGGCTCATTAAGATATTTTTTGTTCAGTTCTTCTGCGTATTCTTTCCCTCTCTTCTTGATCTCTTCATCTTTTACTAAATCTCTTCACTTTATCTACTTTATTATACTATGCTTCTGTCCTTTATTGTGACCATCTTTGGGCAAAATATTTCCAGTTTTCCTGATGAGATCTCTAGTCTTTCCCCTTCAGTTGTTTTCTTCTATTTTTAAGCATTGTTTATTGACAGACAAGAAAGTCTTCTTCAATGAACAGTGCTTAAAAGTAGATGAAAACATTTAATTACTTAATGCTATATTGCTATTACAATAAGATTTAAGCATACACCTTAAAATCACAGAAATCTAGTTAACTTTCACTTAACACTTCAAAGGGGACCAGAAACCAGCAATGTATCTTTGCTTCTTGGTCATTTGTAACCCCAGTACCCTAAGATGTTCTGCGTACTCCAAAGGAGAAAAGGGATTCAAGGCCATGCAAAGAAACTCTTGAAGTATTAAATACCAGGCCTGAAATAAGTGGACATCACTTCTAGAAGCTCACATTCCATTCATAAACTTCCAGTCATAGCTGACTGCATAGGAGGCTGAGAAATGTAGTCCAACTGGGTAGCATGCTGTATTTCTATTATTATGATTGAAGAGAAGAATGAAGTTTCTGGAGAGCTGCATTAAAATTAATAACTAGAAGTAAAGATTAGTGTATTAGATTAAGAGAAATAGAGGAGTTGGAGAAAGTAGAGAGCCAAAGGAACAGTCACCAAGGAAGATACATTTCTATGTAGGTTTTTGTTTAGTCCCTGATGTTAAATAAATGAATGGCCTTAATTAAGTCACTTTTTGGATCTCATTTTTTTTTTTTACTTTTAAAGCAGGTAGCTTGTGTTACCCAGTATTCCTCAAACTTCAGTAATCAAAAGATTTAAAAACAAAACAAAACAAAAAAAGTGTATGTGTATGAGGGGTGGGCAGTATCTGGAAACCTGGAGATTCCAATAGATTTAGTTAGGTGGGTGGGTTAATCTGAGAATGTATGTTTAAAAAACTCCTTAAATCCTTTCAATGAATTTCAATTCAGAGAAACTCTGAATTTTATATTCTCCAAAATATCAAATAGCTCTGCAATTTTGAATGCAAATATTTATAAAATAAAAATATAATATGTGAAATACACAAAGAGTAAACTTGTTGGAAGTCTTGAGGAAAATAAAAAGCAAGGATGTTGGAGAGGGGCAGAAATTTTGTTGTTCAGTTTCTCAGTCATGTTTGAATCTTTGCGACCTCATGCACTGCAGCACACCAGGCTTCCCTGTCCTTTATGATCTCTCAGAATTTGTTCAAACTCATGTCCATTGAGTCAGTGATGCCATCCAACCATCTCATACTATGCTGTCTCCTTCTCCTCCTGCCTTCAATCTTTCCCAGCATCAGGGTCTTTTCACATGAGTCCGTAATTTGCACCTGGTGGCCAAAGTATTGAAGTTTCAGCTTCAACATCAGTCTTCCAATGAATATTCAGGACTGATTTCCTTTAGGATTGACTTGTTGGATCTCCTTGCAGTCTAGGGGACTCTCAAGAGTCTTCTCTAACACCACAGTTCAAAAGCATCAATTCTTCAGTGCCCAGCCTTCTTTATGGTCCAACTTTCACATCTGTACATGACTACTGGGAAGACCACAGTTTTTACTCTACCAGAACTTTGTAACCAACATAACGTTTTTCCTTTTTAATATGCTGTCTAGGTTTGTCGTAGCTTTTCTTGCAAAGAGCAAGCATCTTGTAATTTCATGACTGCAGTCACTGTCCACAGTGATTTTGGCACACAAGAAAATAGTCTCTCACTGTTTCCATTGTTTTCCCATCTATTTGCTATTCTATTTGCTATGAAGTGATGGGACCAGATGCAATGATCCTAGTTTTTTAAATATTGAGTTTTAAGCCAACTTTTTAACTCTTCACTTTCACCTTCATCAAAAGGCTCTTTAGTTCCTCTTAGTTTCTCCCTTAAGTGTGATATCATCTGCATATCTGAGGTTGTTGATATTTCTCATGGCAGTCTCGATTCCAGCTTGTATTTCATCCAACCTGGCATTTTGCATGAGGTACTCTGCATATAATTTAAATAAGCAGAGTGACAATATACATCCTTGATATCTTGCTTTCTCAATTTTGAACCAGTCTGTTGTTCCATGTCCAGATCTAATTGTTGCTTGTTGATCTGCATACAGGCTGTAGGCAGCTAAGATCGGCTAGTATTCCCATCTCTATAGCGTTTTCCAGTTTTTTGTGATCCACACGGTCAAACTTTAGCATAGTCAGTGAAATAGAAGTAGATGCTTTTCTGGAATTCTCTTGCTTTTTCTATGCTACTACGAATGTTGACAATTTAACCTCTGGTTCCTCTGCTTTTTCTAAATCCAGCTTGTACATCTGAAAGTTCTCAGTTCACATACTGTTGAAGCCTAGCTTGAAGGATTTTAAGCATGACCTTGCTAGTATGTGAAATGAGTGCATTTGTACAATAGTTTAAAAATTATTTGGCATTGCCTTTCCTTTGGATTGGAATGAAACCTGACCTTTTCCAGTCCTATGACCACCTGCTGAGTTTTCCAGTTTTGCTGGCATATTGAGTGCAGCACTGTAACAGCATCGTCTCTTAAGATTTTAAACAGCTCAGCTAAAGTTCCATCCCCTCCACTAGTTTTGTTTGTAATAATGCTTCCTAAGGTTCTCTTGACTTCACACTCCAGGATGTCTAGCTCTAGGTGAGTGATTACACCACCATGATTGTCTGGGTCATTAAGATCTTTTTTGTATAGCTCTTCTGTGTATTCTTGCTACTTCTTCTTAACATCTGCTTTTGTTAGGTCCTTACTGTTTCTGTCCTTTATTGTGCCCATCTTTGCATGAAATGTTCCCTTTTGATGGACAGGGAGGCCTGGCATGCTGCGATTCATGGGGTCGCAAAGAGTCGGACACGACCGAGCGACTAAACTGAACTGAACTGAACTACCAGAAAAATTTTTAAAGTCACAGCTTTTGTGACCCATTTAATCCATCTCTTCATCAGTTTTAATACTATTAATTTTATGTCTACGAAGAGTGTAGACTCATTCAGCAGCCTTATAAGAATTACTAGCTTTGGTACTGAAATGTTTAGACATGTATATAAAAATTTTACTCTGGCTCTTTAGAAATATTTAATGCTGACGTAGCATTAAGCAAGCAGTGCTCCTTTCTCCAAAGGCTGAATTTCATCTTCACAGGACTCCATCTTTAAGTTTCTAAGTTTTATTAATTCCAATTTCTTCCTTTTGTTTTCCCAGACCTTGCAGTAGTGGTAGCTGCTTCTTGCAGTCGCTAAGTCTGTGAGAGCGTGCGGTTACCCTCTTTAAAAACTGTTGAGTTATCAAGTTGATAATTTTGTATGTTGTTGGTGTTCAGTCACTCAGTTGTGTTATACTCTTTGCAGCCCCGTAGACTGTAGCATGCCAGGCCTCCCTGCCCTATGCAAAAGCTGAAATTTTGTATAGCTAACAATTCTTTGAATTAAATTCTCTCTGTTCCAATACTGATGTGATTTTGTCTCCTGAGTGGACCCTAACTGATACATATCCTGAAACAAAACTCAACTCACTTATTGGAAAATTATCAACTATTTTTGGAACAACTTGGGCATGTTAGTCTACTTTTCTAACTGTAAATTTTGTAAGATCTAAATACAGATCAAATATCCTCACGTAAACTAGTGTCAAATTGAGATGTACTAGAAACATAAAAAGAATATAGAATCTCCTTATTAATTTTTAATAGTGATTACATGTCAAAATAAAAATTTGAATATATTAGGTTAAATAAAATATACTAGTAAAATTGCTTTCACTTGTTTCATGTTTCTAAATGAGCCTATTTGAAAATTACATAGGCATATTTACATATTTGGCTCCCCTGATACTGCAATTGGACAGTGCTGTTTTATGTTTTTTCCTACATTTTCATCATATGTTCCATGAGAATAAGGATCCAAGGTAGGGGAGAAGAATGCCAGAAGACTGAGGGAGGAAAAAAAGGGAAATTTTTTTCTTTTTAAAATATACCTCAGGGTCACAATACTTGAGCTTGGTTTTCAAGGCTAAATTACATTTTAACATATTGTAGAGGGCCATCCAAATTTTCCTTTTGCTCTGTAATTTAATTTTATTCTATATCGGCTGTAATATTTGGGCCATTGGCTAAAATCCCCTTAAATATTTTTCAATTAAATAGATTGATTTATGCAACAAGATTTGGTTGTATAAACCTTTGGCAAAATATATTTTTTGGTTCAACATTAAAAATATATATATCTTGGTTTGTTAAAAATAAATAACTAGGGTTTCATGCATTTTAAAACCAAAGTGTTATATTGAACTTTTAACATGACAAACCCAAATGCATAAATGGTAATAAGTACTGTGACTTTGTTGGGTTCATTAACTTTAATTTGACCAGAGAAATGAATTAAAAGTTTTAAGGAAAATTCCATTGACAGAGCACCCTGGTGGGGTATAGTCCGCGGGGTCCCAGAGAGTTGGACACGACTGAGCAACTAACACTTTTCACTTTCAATAGCTTTCAGACAGGGAAATCAGTTGTGGCAATCAATTTAGAGCATCAAGTGTTAACTCAAAAAGGAAGGATTTGGCCCTAAAAATGGGGCTGTAACTAGAACTCAGCATCTTCTCAGATAACTTGGAAAGGAGATATAGCCTTGGGGGGATCAAACCAATAGAATTTAACTCTATCTTTAAGAAGTATTAGTTCACAACCCTTCCTTCTTTTGAGAACTGCTTCTTCTAGCTCTAGTAGTCCTGGTGTCAGAGTTGTCAGATAAAATACACAACATCCAGCTAAACTTGAATTTCAGAAAAACAATAAATAAATGGCCAACTCTATCTGCCAATCAGAATGTTCACAGAAGTGCATGTGACCCAGGACTGGCCAATCACAGTATCTAAAACCCCCCGTTCACATTGATTGGTCTAATGCATAAATATTGTCCCAAGTAGGGCCAATCACAGCCTTTCCATGTGATTTGATATAAGGAATCTGGGAGAGAGATGGTCTCTTTTCCTTTTGTGTTGCAAGCTACAAGGATTCCAGCTGGGTGGGCAGCCGTCATTTTTTCTGACATTTGGAAAGAGCCTGCATACAGTAGGTAAGAAAAAATGCTACGTGCTGTAGGTTAAAAAAAAAAAAAAGTATTGTACAAAGGACCAGATATGAAGACAGAGAGAAAGTGTTCTGACCATTTCTTCTGTTTGGAAGTATGCCTGCTATTCTGTGCTTAGGTTTGATTGTGATTAAGTACTCTTCCTTTGCAATGTCTTACCCTACAACACACATTAAACAAAGCCATCATCTTGGCCACTGTGCCACTATAAACATGTATTTTCTTATATGTTTGGCATCAATTCTCTAAAATTCTACTGAGTAGGGTGATGTACAGATGTGATATATCTCACATCTGTTCTTTGATAATAAATCTATGGTGTTGCTGCCATGAACACTTTCAAGGCAGACCGCAAGTTTCCCTTCCTTTGAAGAGTACTTATAAGAATGCAGTGTAAATGCGTATTTTTAAATATCTTACTTCAACTCTATTACCATTCATTTTCTAAGACTGCCCCATCATAGTCGGTACTTGCAGACATTAACTGGGGGGCCTTCTATTTTTAGGATCCTGAAGGCACTGATGCTACTATTGCTGGCTTCAGAGAAAGAAGTAACCCCTAACTTCAGCTTGAATGCCACAGTCTGCCAAGTACAGTGCAGGAAGGGCATGACTGGCTGTTTATTTGGTGGAACCCAATGCAAAAAAAAAACAAAAAAACAGGAAATATATATATGGTTTAAGAATTTCAAGATGGCAACAGCAAAGCAATAAACCAAGCTTGGGGCCTGTCTAAGCACAAGGTCCTGTGTAATTGCACAGGTCAAAGACCCTGGAGCCAGCCCTACCTGACAGTCACAGTTAATCTCTTGATACCTTAAGTTCCTTATCTGTAGAACGAGAGGAAACACTGGCTTTTTAGTGTAACAGATATTAAATGAGTTATCTGTGAAATTTGTGATGCTCCAGACACACAGTGGTTTCTTGGTAAAAACAGTAACCGCCATCTGACTGCCTTATAGGCAGCAGCCAGGAGTAAGGTGTCTGGAGTCAGCCAGACATGGGCTCAGGTCCTAGCTCTGCCACTTATTTGGGTCAATTATGTGATGTCTCTAAAGTTCCAACTTCTGACCTGTAAAGAGGAATTAGTCAATGCATCTACTCCTGAAAAAATTATTTTGAGGACTCGGGGAAATATTGCATTTAATGCATTTAGCACAATGCTTGGTACACAGGGTCACTAAATGTTAGCTCTTATGGCTCTGTGCCAGGCACTGTGCTAAATGTTTATGTCTACTAGCTCATTGAATCCTTACAACACCTGAAAATTTAAATGTCATTGCTTTCAGTAAATTGCAACTGAGGAAGGTAAGTGCTTTTCCTACTGTCACGTTGTTACTATGTGAGTGAGTGAGTGAAGTCACTCAGTCTACAGTCAGCTCCCAGCCTTATTTTTGCTGACGGTTTAGAGTTTCTCCATCTTCAGCTGCAAAGAATATAGTCAATCTGATTTCAGTATTGACCATCTCGGCATACATACTGTTAACTGAAAATGGAGAAAGGTAATTTCCATAAATTACTACTAACTACAAGGTATAAATTATTAAATTAGTCCTTGATAAAATTAATAAACTTCTCTTTATCAAAAGACACCTGTCTGCCCAGTGAGTGAGTGAAGTCACTCAGTCGTGTCCAACTCTTTGTGACCCCATGGACGGTAGCCTACCAGGCTCCTCTTTCCATAGGATTTTCCAGGCAAGAGTACTGGAGTGGGTTGCCATTTCCTTCTCCAAGAGATCTTCCCAACCCAGGGATCGAACCCAGGTCTACCCACATTGTAGGCAGACGCTTTACCATCTTCCCACAAATAAAAGCTATGTGCAGTTAACATTTAACATATAGCCAACACACATACTCAAGAAAGGACTGATATTCTAGATCAGTGGATCACCAGTTAGACAGATGATAGGTAGGTAGAGAGATGGCCATACTTATACTAAGAAAAAAGATGTATTCGGTTCAGTCATTCAGTCATGTCTGACTCTTTGCAACCCCATGGACTGCAGCATGCCAGAATTCCCTGTCCATCACCAACTTCCAGAGCTTGCTCAGACTTGTGTCCATCAAGTTGGTGATGCCATCCAACCATCTAATCCTCTGTCATCCTCTTCTCCTCCCCCCTTCAATCTTTCCCAGCATCAGGGTCTTTTCCAGTGAGTCAGTTCTTCACATCAGGTGGCCAAAGTACTGGAGTTACAGCTTCAGCATCAGTCCTTCCAATGAATATTCAGCACTGATTTCCTTTAGGATGGACTGCGTGTATCTCTTTGCAGTCCATGGGACTCTGAAGAGTCTTCTCCAACACCACAGTTCAAAAGCATTGATTCTTTGGCTCTCAGTTTGTTTATAGTCAAATTCAAAAAATTCAAAATTCAAAAAAAAGATATATAATCATATCAAAACTGGGCAAAAAACTCATACTAGCCCCTTAATAGGAAATCTTTTATAATCAGTAGTCGATAAGTAAGCTTAAATTAATGGAAGCCACTTTTTCTGATACCAGTATGCTGCCTCTTTTCATTCTCTTTGTCTTCTGTATGGCCAATAGACCTATGAAAAGGGACTCAACATTATCAATAATCAAGGAAATGCATTAAAATGAAGTAAGTTGCAACTATATATCTACCAGACTAGCAAAGATTTAAATGTCTGACAACACAAATGTTGGGAAGGATATAAACCAGGGAAACACTTACACAGTGCTGTTGGGGGTATAATATAATATTTGAAAAGCTGTTTATTTTTTTCCAAACCCAGAAATAGTAAAACTTTGTATTATGTATGTCTTAGTTATTGATATATGTCTTAGATGCACATTTACACTGAAGGACAAGTACAAAGCATTCATAAAAGTATTGCTTTAAATATGCAAAATTTGGAAGTTTTTCAAAAGTCTGTAACATATTCTGTTCCTACAAAAGACATTAATAAACATAAACAACCATCCTTATCTGTATAATTTTGGCTGGCACAAAACTGAAAAGGAAAAAGAGAATTGTAAGTTGAGAAATTTAATTTCCCATGTGATTTAAATGATTTTAAATCATAAAGACATTATTGATTAAAAAAGAATACAACAGAAATGTTAAGTACCACATTTAGATGCAAAGCCTACTACACAGTCAAAGTATGGTCTTGATCTATAGATAACTACTATGAAAATTGCCTAAAGGTTTTGGTGAATCACAAGTGTAATATAAACCAACAATATACATGATGTTAAATAAGACTGGGCTGATAAAATATCAGACTTTACTAATACATGAAGAAATTCTCAGATCAAGCAAAATACTCCATATTTCTCTCCACTGGCTAGTATATATTGTGTTGGCCAAAAAGTTCATTTGGATTTTGCAATGCACTGTTATGGGAAAACCCAAGTGAAACTTTTGGCCAATCCAATATTTGGAATAGGGTCTTCAGTTTAAAGGACATATTTACTATTGGATTGACCTAGAAGTTTATAACTTTGGAAATGATGGTTAAGCAGGAAATGTTTGAAGGAGAAGAAGATATTTCCGCCAAAGTTAGCTACTCAGTTTTTTTCAGAGGCTGAATGAGTATATCTGCTTTCTTGAGTTAGACCAGATAACTGCATAAAGTGACTAATTTAAAACTTTCATGCTCTGTCTTAAGAAAACAGTTTGTGTTTGTTTGTTTTTTGGTCAGAGAGATTGAGTAATTACACTGTTACCTAAAAAATGAGTTTGTTTCACCACTGGAAATATTCAAGTGATGATGATGATATGCTCAGCTCTGATATAACACTGGAGAAAGTGTTTGATTGAAATTTTTATAAATTATCTCTACCTTGTAAAATGTTATTATTATTTTCCAAAACCAATTTTTTAAAACACCTTTTTTTCAGTATAATGTCAACTTTTTAAAAAGTGTATGATTATGGTTGTGTTCAAAAAGGGTAGTATTTTTGATAAGAGAAATAATTTTAATTTCCATTGTTAACTAGCATTATCATTCCCGTGTTAGATATATCAAAATATGGATGTTGATTAAATTGATTGCAAGCTTCCAGACTGTCTACACATCTGTATAGTCATTTCCTGTCAATATTATAGGCTTAAGAATGCAATTTATTCCATATACATTTTAGTGTAAAGCACAGAAGTACTCATCTAAATTTTGATTTTAGGTTTCAGTTGTTGTTTTGTCTGTGGTTAAGACAATTGCAAAGGTTTTATCTGAAGTGATTCAAATTTTGTGCTAGAGATAATTGTGCTGAGTACTCTTAATTTGGTTTTAGTGGAATCCTTAGATGTTTAACTTCTGTGGCAAATATAATTGTGATTTAATGTTGTTGATGTTTGGGATAGCATTCTTAAGGATGTTATGGTCATTTCATTTCTGCATTTGAAATTCTAATTTCAGTTTGTATATTTTCCCAATGAAGAAACAGACTTTGTCATTTTTAAACAGAAACAATTTTATAAGAGAAAACTAGCACAATACATAGTCACATGGACTTTTTCAGCCCTCAACCCTATGTATTTTCTTAAATTTTGTAATAATATTTAATAGAAAACAATTCAGCACTTATTAATTACCAGGCATACATCTAAGGAGTTTACATGTATTTAGTTCATTTCAGTTCAGTTCAGTCGCTCAGTTGTGTCCAACTCTTTGCGATCCCATGAACCGCAGCAACGCCAGGCCTCCCTGTCCATCACCAACTCCTGGAGTTTACCCAAACTCATGTCCATTGAGTCGGGGATGCCATCCAACCATGTCATCCTCTGTCATCCCCTTCTGCTGCCCTCAATCTTTTCCAGCATCAGGGTCTTTTCAAATGAGTCAGCTCTTTGCATCAGGGGGCCAAAGTATTGCAGTTTCAACTTCAACATCAGTCTTTCCAATGAACACGGTTTACATCAGTTAAACCTTCAATAACTTATGTAAAAACACTCTATTCTAGGACTTTATTTCACCAGGCCTTGTTTCTTAAACTTGTTTATAGATCCAGGTTAATTTATGTATGAAGTGAATGAAGTCGCTCAGTTGTGTAATTTTTATGTATGTATGTATAAATATATATAATATATATTTATATATGACAAAAGCCAGTGTCAAATTTCAAGTTTTTGGTGGGGTTAGACAATGTTATAATGCCATAAAAAAACTTTTCAATATATGGCTTGTAGAAGTGTAGAAAGATTACATTTACCATTGTTAAAGTGCTCCTGTTTCTGCCTGATACATTCTGTGGGGCTGCCCTCCCTTGGAGGGTCCCATGGCCAAAGAAGGGATATTCAGGCATGTTGCAGCTTTATTATTAAACAAGTGAGGCTCTTGTTGTTACTGCAGTACCTTGGATTTTCTAAGGCATATCTATGGAAGCATACTCTCAATGAATTGCCCTTCATTATAAGATAGTTTTATGTCCTAAACAGAAAGTGAATAAATTCAGTACTGCAGAGGTGAGTAGAGGGCAGGCAAGCATGAAGATATAGAGATTTAAGGGCCTGAAAAATGTCCAAGAATGCAACTGCAAGTGAATTAATTTATACATTTGTCAAGATAAGTGTGAAAGGTCAGCATACAATTCCAATTTTTATGTAAAACAAAAAGTAAAGTAAATCCTAACAAAGCATTCTCACTTAAGGCAATTTTCTCTGAGTTGTTTTTAGTCCTGCCACCTATTAAACAGAGATTTACAGGTGATCTGTGAAGGGGAGTTTGTACTGCCACACATTAACAGAAGGTGGAGAGTAAAACATAATCGAAGTCTTAACTTCTCGACTTTATGGTATTGAAACTCTTTTAATGCCATTTTAAATTTGCTTAATTTAACCCCCTGTAAATTTAAAAGAACATAAAACCCAATAATTTTATTGTCATACTTTATTTTGCCCTCTGTGCACCTCTAATTTAATTCAGGCAGGTTTTAGGCAGGCAAAACCAGGCTCATACCACACCTCAATGATCTTACCAATCGCTAAAGTAAGGATGCCTTATCTTACTTTATTTTACTTGTGCTCTCTCTTCTTTAAATGCATGATGAATACAAAGTAAAGGTATTTTCAAGTTCATTGATGCTCTTCCACTTTCAGTCATATTGTGAATGATCTGTGCCTGCCTGGTGGTAAGGATTGGATCTAGAAAAGGGACTGGTAGAGGAAGGGGCGAGTTGTCTGGTCCTTAATTGCTTCTCCTTGTTCCAAGTGATAAGGTAGGTCTGTGTGATTTACAGTTCATCTCTAAGGAGACTTGTCTTGCTAATAATAAGTTCCTTCTTTGAAATATTGGCCATTTGTAAGCAGTATCCTGAGTGTTTTTAGTCATCCTCTGAGGACATAAAACTCTCTGGAATTTGTTCCTTGTAGAATACTGATTGATTGCTGCAAGGTCACATATACCTGAGAATTAATCTGATATAACTGGTTATCTCTTTCTAACTGGGTTCCTTAAAAGGCAACTTGAAAAAATGGCCATACTTCTTTTCAATCTAAGAAATGTCTAGTCCTTCAGTGAGCAATATCTATTAGGATTGTAATAATAGTCACAATTCTTACAGATTGTGCACTGAGACAAAGTTAAGACATTTACATTTATTATTGATTCTTCACAATGAAGGTATTATTTTCTTATTATTTTACAAAATAAAAAATAGCTGCAGAATTTTGGACTTTCAATAATTTTCTTATGTAATCCCTAGATAACAGGTAATCTATTGTACTAATAAATCCAAGGCAACCCTATTACCTGCTTCAACAATGACCTTAGAAGGGGAGGTTACCTACCCCTGAGTCAAACCACATTTGTCCTACCTTATTTTTCATAGGAAACAATTTCTTGTCTTTAAAATTTTGTCTGCAGTACTTTACATAGACAATAGTTAAATCTGACGAAAATTATTTAATATAGGTTGCAATAGAGCCTCTTAATTAAGCAGATTCATTTTTCTACTGGGACCATCCCTGAAACTTACACACAGATGAATGGATTCATCTGAGGAAGTAATCAGGTCATACACTTATTTAAGAAAAAACATAATTAATTTCAAATGAATAGCAGTTAAACTTGATAACATTGTTTTTTTTTTTCATTGTTTGTATTTTTGAACATTTTTAAACAATTTACCCTTGCTAAAATATTTTGAATTTACTTCTAGGCAACATGCTACATATTCAAAAAAAGTATGTTTCTAGAAGGTTGAAGTCTTATGCTGTATTTAACTTACAGAATATAATTAGTACTCCAAATGAATATAATGTACAATAACAGACTACAGGATAGCTAAATGTGGGCAGTAAAATATAAATGAATATGTAAATTTGAAAGATTGCATACAGTATTTTATACATTTTGCAAACTGGAAAACTAATTTTAATACATACACTCTTTAGGAGATAAATGAATATTAAAAGAGGGCAGAGTAACAATGAACTCTGAATTTAGTATGTTGGTTACTTCAAGGTAAGAAAGACAAGGCTATGAGGTGGGGGTCAGACCACATAGATTTTTGTGGTCTTAAATTCAATTTTTGTTAGTGGGTTCCTATGTCCTTATTATATGACAATACTTACAAGTATATTATATACAAGTTTATACATAGATGAAATAAAAAGAGAGGTTTATGTGGAACAATAATCAGAATATTTTCCATGTGGCAAAAATTATGGTTACCTAATTTTTCCTTCCTGACATCTTAACAAAAATCCTGCATAAATGTAGACATGAGAATATATTCTGGCTCAGCCATTTGCTAACTGGGTCTTCTTGGGCAAATTACTTAATACTAATGACTCTTAACTTCATTCATAAATATTTGTATTGAACAATAATACTTATATTACTCATAATTTTCATATAATATATATTATATATTACTTGGGCTCCCAGATTACTGCAGATGTTGACTGCAGCCATGAAATTAAAAGACGTTTGCTCCTTGGAAGAAAAGCTATGACAAACCTAGACAGTGTAATAGAAAGCGGAGACATCATTTTGCCAACAAAGGCCTGTGTAGTCAAAGCTATGGTTTTTCTAGTAGTTATGTATGGATGTGAGAAGTGAACCATAAAGAAGGCTGAGCGCTGAAGAATTGATGCTTTCTAACTGTGGCATAGGAAAAGACTTGAGAGTCCCTTGGACAGCAAAGAGATCAAACCAGTTAGTCCTAAAGGAAATCAACCCTGAACATTCATTGAAAGGACTGATGCTGAAACTGAAGCTGCAATAGTTTGGCCACCTTATGAGAAGAGCTGACTCATTGGAAAAGACCCTGATGCTGGGAAAGACTGAAGGCAGTAGGAGAAGGGAGCGACAGAAGACGAGATTGTTGGGTGGCATCACCAACTTGATGGACATGAGTTTGAGCAAACTCCAAGAAATAGCGAAGGACAGAGAATCCTGGCATGCTGCAGTCCATGGGGTCTCAAAGAGCTGGACACGGCTGAGTAACTGAATGACAAAGTTGCCAAAGCAGTAATAACTCTATGAAATTACTCGCAAGAAAGTAGTGCAGAAGTGACCAGCTACCATTTGTTTATTTATTTATTCTTTCCATAAACCATTAGTAAATGTTTACCATGTGCAAAGTAGTATGTGTTACTAGAGATTCAAAATTTTAAGACTGCTAGTTCTATAAAATTATGCATTTGGGAAAAAAGCGGAGTGAAGCATTAACCACACAAATTATACATCTAATAAGTGGCATAGGCTTTCCGATCTCAAAATATACATTATGGTTTATAAAAATAAGATTAGGATGATGAGGAAGTCATTATGAGTAAGACATTGCTAGTATTCAACCCTCACCCAATTTTTAATGGACATAAGAATAGCACTCTTCCCACTACCCTTGTAGTTAGATGGGGTATTAAGATTAATTCTGTCTTATGGGCTCTAATCAGAGTGATGCATGTAACATCTGCTCCAAAGCATAGGAGAACAGATGTGAACGCTTGTCATTGCTTCTCTTGTGGGCATGATAACAAAGAGTAATGTTGAGATAGTAGAGGCTGTAAGACTAAAGGAATCTTTCTATCAGTTGGAAGGAAACCACCTGGGAAAGTTATCCAGACATATCACCAACAGTGCAGAAGAATAAATTTATTATTTTTCTTTATTTTTAAAATACTTTTTGGTCACACCATGCACCGTGAAGAATCTTAGGATCTTAGTCCCTGACCAAGGATTGAACCAGGACCATGAGAGTGAAATCACATAGTCCTAATCACTGAACCACCAGGGAACTCCTCTACTATTTTCACTTCCTGAGATTTGGGGATTGTCTTTTACCACAACATAGTTTAGTCACACCAGACTACCTTAAAAGATTGCCCTTTTTTTTTGGAAAATTATGTATAGGTGGAGGTAATGTATTGTTTAAAAGACTGTGAAACTGATAATAAAGAATTTAGGATCTTAGTCTTCACAATGATTTGTATATCTTTAATCTTTATGGCTCAAGTGGCCATTCTAAAATTAGAAAAACTTATTCTCTTTCACTAATAGTTCTTGATGATATAAGATAAAGTCTTTGAAAATTTTACAAACGTAGATGTATAAGAAATGTTCCTGAGTAAATGGGAATGAGCTTTTCTCTTCAAGATAGTGAAGGGTGTAAAATAGAATAATTTGACTTGTTAGCTATGTGTTTTGATGAGCGGAGGCAGATTATTTAATCTTGTATGTAGTGTGCCCCTGCTCCTTGGTTCAAACGTGACAGTAACATTTATTTTGAAATATAAATGCTTTTAAATAACCTATGAAGATTATTTTTCCTTAACATAAGTCAAATATAGAAAATTACTTTCCACTCAAGGAATTTGAGAATAGCATATCCTTATTAAACATATACATAATAGCTTCTCATGATCTTTCATGCAAGACTTTTTACAGCATGCTTTATAATTTACTTTATAACTTATTAAGACAAATATGCTTGAATGCGTGTGTGCTAAGTCACTTTAGTTGTGCCGAACTCTTTGTGACTCTGAGGACCATAGTTGCCATGCTCCTCTGTCCATGGGATTCTCCAGGCAAGAATATGGAGTGGGTTGCCATGCCCTCCTCCAGAGGATCTTTCCACCCAGGGGTCAAATGCATGTCTCTTTAGGTCTCCTGCATTGTCAGGTAGGTTCTTTACCAAAGCTCCACCTAGGAAGTCCATTAAGATAATATGCTCCTGCTGCTAAGTCACTTCAGTCGTGTCCGACTCTGTGTGACCCCATAGACGGCAGCCAACCAGGCTCCCCCATCCCTGGGATTCTCCAGGCAAGAACACAGGAGTGGTTGTAATTTCCTTCTCCAGTGCATGAAAGTGAAAAGTGAAAGGGAAGTCACTCAGTCGTGTCCCACTCTTCACGACCACATGGACCGCAGCCTACCAGGCTCCTCTCTCCATGGGATTTTCCAGGCAAGAGTACTGGAGTGGGGTGCCATCACCTTCTCGGAGATAAAATGCTATGTTCATTAAATTGTGTTATATGAATAAAATTTTATAGATGGTACTATTTAATGACTCATCAAAGTATTTTACATACTTCTACAAAATTGTGTTCCATAACAACCATTATCTATTTCATGAGTATAATTAATACAGTGAATGTCAAGTAAAATATTTTTAATGAATGAATTAGCCAAGTTCTCATTCCCTTTTGGGGAAAGAGAATACTCACATTTTTCTAAGTTAGATGAAAAGACACAATATTCTATCTTTCATTTTTTCTTCTTCAAAATAATAAGAGTGTAATGGTCATCAGTTCAATTCAATTCAGTTTAGTCACTCAGTTGTGTCCCACTCTTTGCAACCCCATGAATCGCAGCACGCCAGGCCTCCCTGTCTATTACCAACTTCCGGAGTTCACTCAGACTCACGTCCATCGAGTCAGTGATGCCATCCAGCCATCACATCCTATGTTGGCCCCTTCTCCTCATGACCCCAGTCCCTCCCAGCATCAGAGTCTTTTCCAATGTAGAGTCCGACACGACTGAGCAACTGAACTGAACAAATAGTTGGGCTTACATTTGACCATAAATCACAAATAGCTGGGCTTTTCTGGTGGCTCAGATGGTAAAGAGCCTGCCTGCAATGCAGGAGACCCAGATTCAGTCCTTGTTGGCAAGATCCCCTGGAGGAAGGGCATGGCAACCCACTCCAGTATTCTTCCCTAAAGAATCCCATGGACAGAAGAGCCCGGTGGGCTACAGACCATATCATTGCACAGATTCAGCCATGACTGAAGTGACTTAGGACCCACACACAAAAGAGCATTGCTGTGTTCTCACTATGAAATCTTGAAAGTTCAGATTTTAAAAGTTTCCCTCTAGTTCTTATAGGTGAAGAAGAGCTACAAATGATGAGAAATTCTCCATCCTTATCTCTATTCTAGTATCTGTCTTCATTCATCTGAAGCTGAATAATTGCACATAATGATTATTGTGATGCTGGTGTGTATGTATGTGTGTGTTTGATGTGTGTATGTGGCGGAGGTGGCACTGCATCAATAGAGCTTATTGACTCATCTTTGTTGTTTTAAGAAAGCTAAACAAGGGAAAAAATCTGAGACTCCACCCAGTTTATAATCCCAAACATATGTATACACCCTAGAGAAGACAGCAGTTGTAGCACCTGTCACTGTATCTATTCTCAGAGAGCTGAATGACAAGCCTTTCATAAAAGTATTATAATAACAGATTAACACTTGTCAATTTAAACCACAGTGTCTCCTCTCCTCTCTTGATTTAAAAAGTTTATATTAATATATGAGATACTCTGTAAGAAGAATTTGAATAGCTTGCTGTTTAATATATATAACATATATATGATTTATATATATATATATATATAAAATAGCACAAGGGATGTACCTAAAGTTGTACAGTACTCAAAGGCCTGAAGTAAAAGCCATAGGCTTCACTATGTTCAGCAAGTTTAAAGATTACTGTTTATAACAACCATAAAAATGTGACTGAGGAAAAAAAAAAAGCTCAGTAGCTTATTTAGATTTCATAGTGCCAATAAAATCTACAATTAAAATGGGGAAGGGCAGGAAAACAGGAAAAAAAATCCAAAAGAATCTACAGAACAAGTCAAAACATAAGAATAATAAAAGTTTTTCTTGAGTCACCGCTTTCAGAATCCTTTCCCTTGCTGGGAGTCACAGTCCACCTCACCTCCCTAGGATGCCCTCTAACACTGTGCTGGTCTCTGGACCTTTTATGGGAGCAGCTCAGATTCTAAACTGGTCCTACTCCTGTGTGTTCTTGCCTCCAATGTCCACAGCCATCAAAACTAGTGCAATTTCTTTTATGGGAGCTCTCAGTGTCCTTTTATATATTGCATAGACCGTCTGCCTAGTTGATTTTGTGGATTTAATCTGCAGCTTGTACAGCTGATGGGAAGGTTTTGGGTCTTCTTCCTTAGCCACAATGCCCCTGGGTTTCACTTGTGGTTTTATTTCCTCCTCTGCATGTGGGCTGTCCACTGGGGTTTGCTCTTGAGGCTGCCCTGGAGGACTTGGGTTTGCCCCTGTGAGAGCCAGGTATAGACGTGGTGCAGTTGCTTGGGTCGCAGGGGTTTGGCAGCACCTCGTACTCAGGGGAGTTGGCGGCTACAGCAGCAGGAAATACAGTGCTCTAGAAAGGTATGGCAACCAGTATTGGCCAGTACACTCCAGTATTCTTGCCTGGAGAACCCCACTGACAGAGAAACCTGGCAGGCCACAGGCCACCGTGTTGCAAAGAGTTGGACATGACTAGGGTGACCCTGTACTCATAGATACAAGGAGTTTTTTGCCTGTGGCAGCTCTGTCCCAGTGAGGACTGAGCGTGAAGGTGGCACAGCTGCTTGGCTTGTGGGGACCATGGCAGTGCCAAGTGTGCAGGGACACAGACTGCCTCCACTGCAGGAGTTACGGCCCTGTCAGTCTATTTTTGAGCCTCTTGTGGCTGTGGATCAGAAGACTTCTTTGGCCAGTCTTTCTCCATAACCCCACCTATCAGGCATTTAGAGGGCTTCCCTGCCTGGGGCCCTTCTCTGTTGTTAGGCACATCAGGCACATAGTGGGCCCTCCTGGGCTGGGGTCCTATTCTATAGATTGGCAGGTCAGGCCTTTAAAGGGGCACTCTGGGTGCCTACTCTGTAGTTAGGTGCATCAGTCTCTTAAAGGAGCACTCTGGGTGGGGTCCTACTCTGTAGTTCAGTGCCTCAGGCATTTAATGGGCCAGCCTCTTTATTGTTCAGCTCCCAATGCTGCTGTGTGGGGAGAGACAGGCTATGGTGATGGCTCCACCCCTTACATGTGACTAATCAGTATCACCTTGCTTCCGTGGCTGCCTTGTGGGAGAAATTAATAGCAAATGAAACAACTGACAAATAATTAATTTCCAAAATATACAAACAGCACATACAACTCAATACCAGAAAAACGAACAACCCAATCAAGATTGGGGAAAAGATCTAAACAGACATTTCTCCAAAGAAGACATGCAGATGGCTAACAAACACATGAAAAGATGCTCAACATCACTCATTATTAGAGAAATGCAAATTAAAACTGCAATGAGCTATCAGCTCACACCAGTCAGAATGGCCATCATCAAAAAGTCTACAAACAATAAATGCTGGAGAGGGTGTGGAGAAAAGGGAATGCTTTTGCACTGTTGGTAGGAATGTAAATTGATACAGCCACTATGGAAGATGGTATGGAGATTCCTTAAAAAGCTAGAAATAAAACCACCATAAGACCCATCAATCCCACTCCTAGGCATATACCCTGGGAAAACCAAAATTGCAAAAGACACATGTATCCCATTATTCATTGCAGCACTATTTACAATAGCTATAACATGGAAGCAACCTAGATGTCCATTAACAGATAAATGGATAAAGAAGTTGTAGTACATATGCACAGTGGATTATTACTCAGCCATAAAAAGGAACACATTTGAGCCAGTTCTAATGAGGTGGATGAACCTAGAGCTTATTATACAGAGTGAAATAAGTCAGAAAGAGAAAGATAAATATCATATTTGAATACATATATACGGAATCTAGAAAAACGGTACTGAAGAATTTATTTACAAGGCAGCAACAGAGAAACAGACATAGAGAATAGACTTATGGACACGGGGAGAGGAGAGGAGAGGGTGAGATGCATGGAAAGAGTAACATGGAAACTTACATTACCATATGTAAAATAGATAGCCAACAGGAATTTGCTGTATGACTCAGGAAACTCAAACAGGGGCTCTATATCAACCTGGAGGGGTGGGATGGAGAGGGAGGTTGGAGGGAAGTTCAAAAGGAAGGGGATATATG
>SJYX01024656.1:513066-530055 GCA_006410675.1 Oreotragus oreotragus
ATCAGAGAAATGCAAATCAAGACCACTTCACACCAGTCAGAATGGCCATCATCAAAAAGTCTACAAACAATAAATGCTGGAGAGGGTGTGGAGAAAAGGGAATGCTTTTGCACTGTTGGTAGGAATGTAAATTGATACAGCCACTATGGAAGATGGTATGGAGATTCCTTAAAAAGCTAGAAATAAAACCACCATAAGACCCATCAATCCCACTCCTAGGCATATACCCTGGGAAAACCGAAATTGCAAAAGACACATGTATCCCATTATTCATTGCAGCACTATTTACAATAGCTATAACATGGAAGCAACCTAGATGTCCATTAACAGATAAATGGATAAAGAAGTTGTAGTACATATGCACAGTGGATTATTACTCAGCCATAAAAAGGAACACATTTGAGCCAGTTCTAATGAGGTGGATGAACCTAGAGCTTATTATACAGAGTGAAATAAGTCAGAAAGAGAAAGATAAATATCATATTTGAATACATATATACGGAATCTAGAAAAACGGTACTGAAGAATTTATTTACAAGGCAGCAACAGAGAAACAGACATAGAGAATAGACTTATGGACACGGGGAGAGGAGAGGAGAGGGTGAGATGCATGGAAAGAGTAACATGGAAACTTACATTACCATATGTAAAATAGATAGCCAACAGGAATTTGCTGTATGACTCAGGAAACTCAAACAGGGGCTCTATATCAACCTGGAGGGGTGGGATGGGGAGGGAGATGGGAGGGAGGGTCAAAAGGGGATGGGATATATGTATACTTATGGCTGATTCATGTTGAGGTTTGACAGAAAACAACAAAATTCTGTAAATAGATTAAAAAAAAAAGATTACTGTTAAGCATCTGCATGCATGGTAAGTTGCTTCAGTTGTGTCGAGTCTTTGCGAGACCCTATGGAATGTAGCCCACCAGGCTCCTCTGTCCTTAGGATTCTCCAGTCAAGAATACTGGAGTGGGTTGCCATGCCCTCTTCCAGGGGATCTTCCTGACCCAGGGATCAAACGCAGTTCTCTTTAGGTCTCCTGCATTGGCAGGCAAGTTCTTTACCAGTAGTGCCACCTGAGAAGAGCCAAGAATCTGAATGGGCAACCATATTTGTAACTTTACCATACTTTCTAGGGAAGTTGTAAGGAAAGTTAATGAAATGATATGTGAGAAGTAATGCTTTATGAGAGGTCAGCTATTTTATTTTCTTACTATTTTTCTCATAGTATTAATATTCAGGCTCAATTTCTGTATTTGAGGAAAATAAAAGTGATGAAAAGTTTTATATCATCATGATGGATTTCAAAATGTTAAAATAATATTCTGTTACCCCAGTTTATCAAAGTTTAATTTACATTTAGATATATCAAATTGAAAGAAAAAAATAATATTTTTCTTTTTCTCCAAGTTGGTGACATTTTCAGTATAACCAAAATTTTTCTTTGAGATTACTATAAGCTTTCAAGAAATACTTTATTCCTAAATATTTCATAAATTATGACTTAATCATAGTCTAATTGTATTATCTGTAAATTACTTGGAACTTTTATCTGATTGAGATGAATATCAATTGCAAGCAGAGAATTGATGGGGGTTGTGCCTGAGTAAATCCACAGTAGAAATGGGCTGATATATATATATGTGAAATGGAGAGAAGTCAGAGTTCACATTTTTATAATCTCCAGGCCAGACAAGTATTAATTATTGTTTTAACATAAATCCACTTATGTTTAAAGAAAGCAGTGTTGCTATTTTGCCTTCTTTTCCTCCCTTGCCTTGTGAAGTATACTAAGTTTTCAGTAAAGAGTGGTCAAATGCTATTGTCACCCAGATACACTGCCTCGTCTCCAAAGTTTAGTACTAGGGATGATATATTTGGCCCCTCCAGCTAAAAGAGCACCTCTAGGCCTCACACCTATAGACACAAAGAAAAGGCTCCTGGGACTCAAGAGGGAGATGCACAAGTACTTTTAGTATTGTTCAGAGAAGATTGCCAGAAGGTAGTAAAGTGTAGAAAAGCAGGGATTTAAAACTTCTGTTTGAAATATTTAGCTTTGTAGAGTGGAACAATTCTTTCTTTCAGTCCTTTTTCCTATACCTGTTAGAACAGCACAAAACTCTTGAGAAAAATATTGATAAAATTTGGTTTATAATTCCAAATAGCTATTGATTCAGTCCTATAGTCTGAAATAAGTTTCAAATTTAGAGAAATAGGTGATGCATATGTTCAGAATACTATTACATAAATTGACTTCTAACATGTGCTCACTTTCACAAAATTTCTATTTTGAGGAAAGAAATTTACAAACTTTATGGATCCCCCATCCAAAAAACTAGCAAAAGTTACTTTCTTATTTATGCCAAGGGCTAATCATGCTTCTCAGTGCTGGGAATGAATCACATTTGGTGATAGCCAAGAACTTCCGAGATGATATAAAACACTCATAAAAATATATCTGTCACTTTTATCCAAAAGACATACATAGTTTTCTTCATTAATGCACATTAAGTGATTTATTTAATACCTGGAGTCTCCTCTTGATGTGCATAACAATGCATACAGTGCAATTGCTAATGAGAGTTAAATGGTGAAGTGGCTCAAAAGGAGTTTAGGCTTACTTCAGTAGTATGTAGACAGTTTAAGAAGTACATATTTAATCTATTCTTAGGTATAAATTAAAAAATAAACTTGAAAGTTAATGTAACCTCTTGATGGAGTGCTGATTCAAAGGAAATTGAATTATATGTAAATATACACATTTCAAGTTTGATAAATTTTTTGTATATCCAGGTTTTTTGAGATTATTTTGACAAATGAATGTTATGACATTATTTAATGAGTTACATGTGATTCCAAGGGGCTTCCCAAGTGGTGCTAGTGGTAAAATGCAGGAGACATGAGACATGGGTTTGATGCCTGAGTCAGGAAGTTCCTCTGGAGGAGGGCATGGCGACCCACTCCAGTAGTCTTGCCTGGAGAATCCCATGGACAGAGGAGCCTGGTGGGCTATGGCCCATAGAGTCACACAGAGTCAGACACAACTGAAGCGACCTAGCATGCATGCATGTGATTCCAATGAAATTTAATTTCACCGATTTGTAGCATCTTTTCTTGGCCCCAAACTTCTGAGAAATAATGTACTCTCCCCTTAGCTAATAAGGTGGCTCACTAAAGTGCAGTTCTCAAAATTGAAGGGTGTAGATGGAAATGAGGGACATCCAATGTAGAAAACAACAGAACTAATTTTGTTATTGATACATTCATTTAGAGTCTTGCAGTGAAGCAAAAGTTCACTATAAGTATTTCTGTTTTCTGTGATTCTTTGACAAAAGACCATACAGTAACATATGCTTTTGAAATAAAAGAAAACTAATATAAATTAATTATTTGCCAAAAAAAAGAGGAAATATTTAAAATTTTATATTATTCATCAATTTAAATTTCATAAGTGTAAGATGTACTTGGCGCATTATTATCTGGAATGTTATTTTTATTTGTTTAGATCTAGTTGTCTATTACATTAGTTTTCCTTTGCTGTCTGATAAATTGCTACAGCATAATGCTTTAACAGCTTTAAACAACATAAATTTATATTCTTACCATTTTGTAGGTCAGAAATAGAGTGCAGATTAGCTTTTCCTCAGCTTAGGGTCTTAAACTGAGGTGTTTGTAGCTGGAGCTGGTATTCTCATCTCTCTCTCTCATGGTTCTCTCTCACAACCACTGGTTGTTGGCAGAGGGTCTCTTCTTTCCCTGGGTTTTGACTGAAAGTTTTGTTCTCTGATAATCAAGCCTATTTATCCAGCAGTGAAAATCTTCATATCTGATATATAAGCAATTCCTTTTTTCTATATCCTGTTAGTAGAACATATGTTCTAATATTTCAATCAAGCTTCTTTCTAGTGCACTCATTCTAAAACTTAACTGGAACCTATTATAGAGAGTGAAGTAAGTCAGAAAGAAAAACTCCAATACAGTATATTAACACATATATATATGGAATTTAGAAAGATGGTAATGATGACGCTATATGCAAGACAGCAAAAGAGACATCTGTAAAGAATAGACTGTTGGACTCTGTGGGAGAAGGCGAGGGTGGGATGATTTGAGAGAATAGCATTGAAACATGTATATTATCATATGTGAAATAGATTGCCAGTCCAGGTTTGATGTATGAGGCAGGGTGATCAGGGCTGGTGCACTGGGATGACCCTGAGGGATGGGATGGGGAGGGAGGTGGGGAACACGTGTACACCCATGGCTGATTCATGTGAATGTATTGCAAAAACCACCATAATATTGTAAAATAATTAGCTTCCAATTAAAACTAAAAAAAAATTAATAAAACTTATTTTCCTTGTTTTTCTTTATTTGCCCAGAAGGTGGGGAAAAGGTAATATAAATTTCTGGATCTTTTTTGTTTTGTTTGAAATTTTACTTTCTTTGTTTCATCTCATCATTCCATAGCTTCTGATTTTTTCTCCTATTCAGTACTTTTCCTGATGTTTGGTTTTGTTTTACAAGAGCCTGCATATCAGAACGTTTTTTGTTTTGTTTTTTTTTTGCCACAATTAAACTGGAAAATATAGTTCAGACAGTTCAGTTCAGTAGCCCAGTCGTGTCCAACTCTTTGTGACCCCATGGACTGTAGCACACCAGGCCTCCCTGTCCATCACCAATTCCCAGAGTTTACTAATGAAATAGTNTTTTACAAGAGCCTGCATATCAGAACGTTTTTTTTTTTTTGCCACAATTAAACTGGAAAATATAGTTCAGACAGTTCAGTTCGGCAGCCCAGTCGTGTCCAACTCTTTGTGACCCCATGGACTGTAGCACACCAGGCCTCCCTGTCCATCACCAATTCCCGGAGTTTACTAATGAAATATATATATTTTTTTCATATAAAAAAGCCGAGATTATATATTTGCACTGAGATTGTGGGTCTCCATAATTTAAGGACCCAGACTCCTTTTAAGTTTCTCCTTTGTTTTGCCTGGTGCTTTCCTCATTGTTTTAGAGTTATGAGAATAAACACAGAGTCCAAGGTGTTCCTAGTAGAGTTACATACATAGCTAGTCCTCAGCACACTCTTCTTGTGAATGAATGGCCATATGAATTAACAAACAGAAAGATGGAAAGTTAACAGTTCTCCTGAAGTATTTAACCAAATATTAGCATCAAGTGGAATTGACACTGACAAGTATTTGACTTGAAAAAAAATTAATGTTAATATATTAATAAATACATTTAAAATGTAAAACCCTCATGCTTAGTAGACTAACAAAGAAAATCTTGGTCTTTTTTATTCAGTTTGTAGTTATAGCTCCAGTGTGATGATTATTCTTTGAATTTGCATTTTCTTTCAAGATTCTAATGAATATATCAGTATCTAATAAAGGTATTCTAATTGAAAGTAGTTGAGTGAATAGAAATTATGCATACCTTATTTTTAGCTATTGTTTTCCAGGGTCCTAATTTATACTTCTCACCCTAATTCATGATACCAGTAATATATACATAAGTAAAGTAGTCATAATTTAATAAATACATTTAAAATGTAAAACCCTCATGCTTAGTAGACTAACAAAGAAAATCTTGGTCTTTTTTATTCAGTTTGTAGTTATAGCTCCAGTGTGATGATTATTCTTTGAATTTGCATTTTCTTTCAAGATTCTAATGAATATATCAGTATCTAATAAAGGTATTCTAATTGAAAGTAGTTGAGTGATTTTTAAATTGTCTATTTTCTAGTTTGAATTTTACATTAACACCTTACATTATATAGACCAAAGAAGAAAACTTTTAGTTGTTGACAGGTTCATAAAGTAATACAATAATTCTAAGAATATTAAAAACAGCCCTAACCCTAACAATTCAGGACTGAGAAAGGAGTATGACAAGGCTGTTTACTGTCATTCTGTTTATTTAACTTATACACAGAGCACATTATGAGAAACGTGGAGCTGGATGACTTAAAAGCTGGAATTCCCTGTAATGAAAAAGACATCTTTTTGTTATTATTATTTTATTTTTTAATGTTCTAGGAGGTTTTCTAGGTCTTCATAGACCTGATCAACTTCAGCTTCTTCAGCATCGGTGGTTGGGGAATAGACTTGAATTACTGTAATGTTGAATGATTTGCCTTGGAAACGAACTGAGATCATTTTGGCAGTTTTCGAGACTGCACCCAAGCACTGCATTTTGGACTCTATTGTTGATTATGAGGGCTACTTCATTTCCTCCAAGGGATTCTTGTCCACAGTTCAGTTCAGTTCAGTCGCTCAGTCGTGTCCAACTCTTTGCAACCTTATGGACTGCAGCATGCCAGTCTTCTTTGTCCATCACAGTAGTAAATATAATGGGCATCTGAATGAAATCCACCCATTCCCATCCATTTTAGTTCACTGATTGCTAAGATTTCAGTGTTTACTCTTGCTGTCTCCTTCTTGATCATATCCAATTTTTCTTGATTCATGGACCTAACATTCCATGTTCCTATGCAGTACTGTTCTTTAGAGGATCAGTTTTTAGTTTCATCATCAGATATAGCCACAATTGAACATTGTTTCCGCTTTGGCCTAGCCTCTTCATTTTCTGGGGCTATTAGTAGTTCTCCTCCTCTCTTCCCTGTAGCATATTGGACACCTTCTGTCTGGGAGATTAGACTGGTTGATGGATACATTTTAAGGGAAATTTTGGTAAGTCAACATTTGAGGAATATTTTTTATTATTACAAAAAATTCTTATGTTAAATGCATTTTTAAAAAGAAAATGTCTTTTAAAATTTCAATAATAATTATATGATACCCACACAGAAAGTAGAAATTTCTTTTAGAATATTTTAGGCATATGCCATAAAATAAAACATTGTCTCAAATGTGTGGAAAGTTAAAATACCTATATAACACATTAAATTTTAAGAAAACATCAGTTATTAAATAGAAAATTATTGCAAAAGAGCAAGCACTTTAAAGTACTAGTAAGTAACTGAAATCACAATAGTTACATACTAATTATGACATGAGGAACTTGTGTTTATGTCAGATAAAGCCCTCAGAGGGCTTATTTTCCTCAGTCTGCTTTGTATTCTCTAGCTGCCAAAATTTTAACAGCCAAACGGTCCTCGTTGAAAGACATTCTTAGCTTTCAGTTCTAGCCTATGAGGTAGTTTGTTATGAATCTATACAGAGTTGTCCTATCCATAGACTTTTATATTAAAAACTTTGATTTGTAATTTGAATTAGAATCTGAAAGGGTTCCACAGAAATTCAGTGCCAGAATGCAGTAGGAACAGCTCAGTCAAGCCCTAGAACTTGCACTTTCAAAATAGTCATCAAAATGCCAATTATTCAATTCAATAAATAGCAAGTAGAGACAGGAAATTTATTCATATGAGAAGCAAGCTTGATGAAAGTCAATTTGCAGAATAGAACAATAAAAAATCTGTGATAGGTCTTTATACAAAATCCTCAATAGATTAATATACCCTGTAGTTCATATAATTATGAGTTTTTATGTGTTTAGAAATCACTTTAAGAACAAAACCAATCAAGCCTTTTGAAGGTTTGTATTCTCTTCTTTGGTTTTAAGACTTCTTAGTCCACCTAGCTATTTTCACTTTCCATAATGTACATTTTTGTCTGATTACCTTTCTGAATGTTCCCTAGAGTTTTTTCTCAGTTCTCTTGCCATCTCTTGTGCCGTTACCACAGATGTTTATGTGCACCCTTGTATACTTTGTACACAGCAGAAAGAATATGAAACTTTGTTACTGAATAATTCTAAAAGGAAACGAATGTCCTTTAGTCCAGTTAAATGTTACCCAGAAAACTTTTGTTGTTGTTGTTGGAAGACATCTCTCATGTCTTTAATGACTTTTATTTCCCAATTTCTCTATTTATATTAATTTCAGGGGTTTTATAATCAATAACAAATTCAGATTATTTTTGGTAATAAAGAGTATTTTTGTAGTCCCAGAACCCTCCAGACAATCTAGTGGAACTCTCCGTCTCTCCTTGAAGTCCTGCTCTCATCATCTCCAAATATTTCAGAGATTTATCAGGATCGGTCTAATGATAAACAAGTTCTCTTAACTACTATTTACTTTATGGAAGTTACATTTTCTGCTTCAGCTGTGGGTATTTTGAAATTCACAGAAAGTTATCTCCAATGCTGCTAGTGCCTATCAAAGCAAAGTTACCATCTTCTTTTGCCTTTGGAGCCACCTATATTGCTTATCACTTCTGGTGTCAATTCATGGTTCACTTCAGTTCAGTTCAGTCGCTTAGTCATGTCCAACTCTTTGCAACCCCATGAATCACAGCATGCCAGGCCTCTCTGTTCCAGAGGGATCACCATCTCCCGGAGTCCACCCAAACTCATGTCCATCGAGTTGGTGCTGCCATCCAACCATCTCATTCTCTGCTGTCCCCTTCTCCTCCCACCCTTCATCTTTCCAGCATCAGGGTCTTTTCAAATGAGTCAGCTCTTCTCATCAGGTGGCCAAAGTATTGGATTTTCAGCTTCAACGTCAGTCCTTCCAATGAGCACCCAGGACTGATCTCTTTAGGATGGACTGGTTGCATCTCCTAGCAGTCCAAGGGACTCTCAAGAGTCTTCTCCAACACCACAGTTCAAAAGCATCAATTCTTCAGCACCCAGCTTTCTTTATAGTCCAACTCTCACATCCACACATGACCACTGGAAAACCTATAGCCTTGACTAGACAGACCTTTGTTGGCAAAGTCATGTCTCTGCTTTTGAATATGCTGTCTAGGTTGGTCATAACTTTCCTTCCAATGAGTAAGTGTTTTTTAATTTAATGGCTGCAAGCACCATCTGCAGTGATTTTGGAGCCCAGAAAAATAAAGTCAGCCACTGTTTCCCCATCTGTTTGCCATGAAGTGATGGGACCAATTGCCATGATCTTCATTTTCTGAATGTTGAGCTTTAAGCCAACTTTTTCACTCTCCTCTTTCACTTTCATCAAGAGGCTCTTCAGTCTTTCTTCACTTTCTGCCATAAGGGCTGAATTTCCTGAAACCACTTAGAGCAAAAAGCACTCTCAGAAACTTCCACTGCTACCAAAATGGACTGGCAGAAACTCAAAGCATTGCTGTACCAAATTATAGTAGGTTTGGCCACAACTTTTCGAACCAGTGTGGGCATTAATACCACTAGCCATCTGTCTCTTTTATGGATTCAGAGTAAATTGTAGAGTGCTAATACCAGACAACACAATCCTCTCTGATAAATAACAGTCCTTTAATTTTGCCTTTGTTTTACAGTCTTATAGCAATTAGGATTCATATTTGCAATCAGTAAAGGCTGAGTGATTATGCAGAAAAAGAAAAGAAAAACTTGAAAGGATATCTCACAGATTTGTTGAGAGTCTCGAAGTACAAGGCCCAAGACTACATTAAAAAAAAAAAAAAGCAACACTAAAAATATATCTTTAAAAAAATATATAACTCTTACTGCTGAATTGAACTGGATGCTATAGGTTTCCGTTGTTTCAATTTATGCAAAAGTAACAACTCTGCAGCCACTGCTACTATAGGAAGGTGGGGAAGGACTTAGGGAGGGGATTATGGGGAGAGTAGAGGAGAGGAAGCAAAAGGAGAGGAAAGGGAGGAAGGAAGAGAGAGACATCACCATCCCTCATCCCATGCTAGCATGTTAGTCTGATGTATGTGTCTGAATAAAAGAACTTTGGCCATGTGTCTGTATCTTAGTTGCAAAGAAAGCTGACAAAGTGAGTTCACAGCAGTGTTTTAGTTTTCAGAGGTGGAGGTGTTTATTGCTCCCTCACAAAGACTCATCAGCTTGGACATGTCCACATAAAATAGCATTCAAAATTTGTTTGGCCAAAAGAAACAGCAAAAAAATATACACAAATATTCATTAAACATCTTTATTGGTCATCCTATGTGTCAGTCCTTGCAGAGATAGTATGTTAAATAAAAGATACTTCCACCTAGACTTGAGCATGGTTCCCTGTTCAACTCAGGAGAGACTGCTCTGAGTTACAGGCTCAATATTTTGCTCAGAATTGCTCATTCCATTCATATTGTGCTAAATTGTTGTTTTTAGACCTAGTTACATACCCGTGTTTTCTCCACTTATAGTGAGTTCTTTCTCTGTAGACTCCACATTTTTTAAATCCAAATAGTCTTCTAGCGTGCTCTTTGCTTAGTAGTGTTCCATATATACCTCAGAAGTAAAATGAGTGAGCTTAGGTTCAAGTGTTCCCTGTTGGATGTGATATGGTTTGATGATTATTTAGATATTTTCCATGACTAACATATGTATTAACTTAATGACAGTGTAATTCATTGGCATATAATCTTGTGTTTTTTACTTCATTTATATTTACGCACTCCTTCTGGGAATGCAGTGTATAGGGAACAAAGTATTTGTGAAGAAAATTGTAGAGGAAATGTTAACATTACCTTATTGTAAGCAGCTGCTGGGATGCAAGAGTCTCAAGTGTTCCTACTCCCCATGGCTCTGCCAGAGATATTGTGGAGTGCATGTAAATAGTAAAAACAACAAAAGGAAAATAGGAAAAAATAGTACTTAAGTATAAAACTAATTATTAGCAACCAACTGAAATTATTAGGCATGTTCCATGGAATTTGAGGGTTGCTGTGGTAAAACAGTTTAACATTTCAGAGTGCTTGTCTTTACACTAAAAATAAAGAAAGGCTTGTGCTTAAAGTTTTACTGTTGTGCTCAGTTGTGTCTGACTTTTTGCAACCCCGTGGACTGTAGCCTTCCCGGTTTCTCTGTCCATGAGGATTCTCCAGCCAAGAATACTGGAGTGGGTTGCCATGCCCTCCTCCAGGGGATCTCCCCAACCCAGGGATTGAACCCAGGTCTACGGCATTACAGGTGGATTCTTTACCATCTGAGCCATCAGGGAAGTCCAAGAAAAGACACAGTCTTTTAATTTAATCTTACCAAGGAACTTTGCTCCAGCCAGATGAAAGAGTTAACAGGATTTTTTATTTAACTCACTTGGTTGTAAATATTCTTTGTCAGTCTTAATCTTATACTAAAATGAAGAACTTTTTTTTAAACATTGGGCAAGTACTTTAAAAGTTTTATTATATAATTTTTCCTTTTTTTGAAATATCTTGTCTACCCAAATAATCCAAGTGGATTCTTTTGTCCAAAATGAGACCTATATTCAACAACTGCTAAGCTTTTCCTCATCATTATAGGTTAGGGGTAGAGGTAACAAGATCAGTCGTATAGTAAGACTACAAATGGGTGGAAGACAAATATAAAATAGTATCTCCTACATGTGAGAGGATACTGATAAAAAAATTAAGTAGAATCCCAAGATAATATTATGGAAAACATAGGCACTGGAGAAATTTTTCAAAGAGCATCACTTACAATGCAGGTCAATAGAAGTTTTGTATCTCCTCCCAAGAAAGCAGCATACCACTCCTGAGTGTATTTATATTTACCTATTCAAGAATCTGCCTGCAGTATAGGAGATCCAGGTTCAATCTTAGATTGGAAAGATCCCCTGGAGAAGGAAATGACAACCCACTCTAGTATTCTTGTCTGGAGAATCCCATAGGCAGAGGAGCCTGGCGGGCTATAAAGGCTGTGGGGTTGCAAAGAGTCGGACATGACTGAATGACCAACAGTATTACTCTTAATCCTTTAGTGGCTTTCCAGGTGTCTCTAGTGGTAAGGAACCCACATGCCAAGGCAAGAGACCTAAGAGATGTGGGTTTAATCTCTGGGTTGAGAGGATCCCCTGGAGAAAGGCATGGCAACCCAATCCAGTATTCCTAGCTAGAGAATCCCATGGACAGAGAAGCATGGAGGCTTCAGTCCATAGTGTCACAAAGTAGGGCACTTACTGAAGTGATTTATCATCAGCATTAATTCTTTAAGAAGCCATTGCACCATGAGGTAAATCCTGTGACTGATATTGCCATGAGGATTCCAGCCTCTTACTACCCCTTCAAAGAACATCCAGATGAGCAGTCAGTTTTGTGCTGTTGCCTAAGTTTCCTGGTATATCTACATGGCTGAATTGCATGGTGGTCTTTACATTTTAAAGGACATAAAGCAAGAGTCCATATCATAAGTCTAACTATTTCTAAGTCCTAAATCAAGTTAATAAAATGTTAATACAACTCATCTCCTCCTTTGTAAAGTTACAGTTCTTTATAGGCTTAGAAATTCAGATTCTGACTTGAAATGTTCAGACAATTGGGGTTCCACAAAAGACAGTGCCTATATATCTTATCTTCTTTCTCCTACTTCTATTCTGTTCCTGCTACAGATATGTCTGTCCACTCAGGAAAATCCCTGTTTCAGCATGGTATGCTGGATTTCCATATATCTGGTCCATTATGTTGAAGAGATGTACTACAGATCCCATTTAATGTGAAGAGGCATGTTTGATGAAGACCAAAGTGTAGGGCACATGATGGGGCCATTTTCCTGAGTATGTCAGTATTATTAAACATGAAATGACTCTCTGCTTGAGGGGATGAGGATATGACTTAGCTGAAGGAAGATCACTATTTGGCTTATATTCAGAAAAAAACATTTTGAGGTCAAAATATCTGTTAAGCTACAATGAAAAAAAGGGGAGATAAGGTGAAATTACAATATATCATATCAAAATAAGATAACTAAATCTCAGTGATTGTAAAATAAGCAGTGAATAGTATATTGAAATTGGAGGAAACATAATTAGTTTATTACAGAACATATGAAAACCAATCCTAGAATTCCAAGGAAACATTAAAAAATAAATGGAAATATGAGGGACATGAGGGGACTAAGAGATGTTTGAGAATATTAAATATGTATAGATATAAAGAGCTATGTAGAATTATCCAAATTGCGTTTTATTTATTGTAGAACAGTGGGTTAAGGCACAAAGTTATATTTTAATTCAGTATAACTGTCTGCTTCACAAATCCTTGATCATGATTCTAGTGATGATGTTTTCCTGGAAACTCCCACAGACGGAGCAGCCTGGTAAGCTGCAGTCCATGGGGTCGTAAAGAGTCGGACACAACTGAGTGACTTCACTTTCACTTTTCACTTTCCTGCATTGGAGAAGGATATGGCAACCCACTCCAGTGTTCTTGCCTGGAGAATCCCAGGGACGGAGGAGCCTGGTGGGCTGGCATCTATGGGGTTGCACAGAGTCTGAAGCGACTTAGCAGCAGCAGCAGCAGTGATGATGATGTTAGAAGTACGATATCTGAATGCTTTAGGAAAAGGTCAGCATGGTTCCTGGAGCAATATTTTTACAGGATCACTCCTTCTAATGAATACTCAGGGTTGATTTCCTTTAGGATTGACTGATTTGACCTTCTTGCTGTCCAACGGATTCTCAAAACCTCCTTCAGCACCACAGTTCGAAAGCATCAATTCTTCAGCACTCAACCTTTTTTTGTGTTCCAACTCTCACAACCCATCATAATGACTGGAAAACTATTAGGTTGACTATATGGGCTTTTGTCAGAAAAATGATGTCTCTATTTTTAATACATTGTCTATGTTTTTCATAGCTTTTCTTCCAAAGAGCAAGTGTCTTAATTTCCTGGCTGCAGTCATCGTCTGCAGTGAATTTGGAGCTCAAGAAAATAAAATCTGTCACTGTTTCCACTTTTTATCCACCTATTTGCCATGCAGCGATGGGACTGGATGCCATGATCTTAGTTTTTTGAGTGCTGAGTTTTAAACACTCGCTCTCCTCTTTCACCTTCATCAGAAGGCTTTGAGTTCCTCTTTCTTTCTGCCATTAGAGTCGTATCATCTTCATATCTGAGGTTGGTGATATCTCTCCTCACTATCTTGATTCCAACTTGTGAGTTTTCCAGCCTGGCATTTCACATGATGTACTCTGCAAATAAGTAAGTAGAGTGACACTATTCAACCTTGATGTACTTCATTCCCAGTTTGGAACCAGTCCACTGTTCCATGCCTGGTTCTATTTTCAACAGTTTGTTGTGATCCACACAGTGAAAGGCTTTACCATAGTCAGTGAAGAAGAATTGGATGTTTTACTGGAATTCCCTTGCTTTTTCTATGATCCAGTGGATGTTGGCAATTTGATATCTCACTTCTGTGCCTCTTCTACATTCAGCTTGTACATCTGGTTCTCAGTTCACATACTACTGAAGCCTAGCTTGAAGGATTTTGAGCTTTACCTTGCTAGCATGTGAAATGAGTGTGATTGCCCTGTTGTTTGAACATTCTTTGGCATTGCCTTTCTTTGGGATTGAAATGAAAACTTGAATTTTCCCATCCTGTGGCCACTGCTGAGTTTTCCAAATTTGCTGACATATTGAGTCAGCACTTTAACATCATCATCTTTTAGGATTTGAAATAGCTCAGCTGGAATTCAGTCACCTCCACCAGCTTTGTTCATAGTGATGCTTCCTAAGGCCCACATGATTTCCCACTCCAAAATGTCTGGCTCTAGGCAAGTGACCACACCATAATCATTATCTGGGTCATTAACACCTTTTTTCTATAGTTCTGTGTATTCTTGCCACCTCTTCTTACCCTTTTCTACTTCTGGTAGGTCTTTGCCATTCCTGTCCTTTATAATGCCCATCTTTTTATAAAGTGTTCCCTTGATATCTTCAATTTTCTTGAAGAGATTTCTAGTCTTTTCCATTCTGTTCTTTTTCTCTGTTTCTTTTAATTATTCACTGAAGAAGGCATTTATATCTCTCCATGCTATTTTCTGGAATACTACATTCAGTTTGGTATGTCTTTCCCTATCTCCTTCCTTTTACTTCTCTTCTTTCTTCAGCTATCAGTAAAGACTCCTGCTTCATTTTGTACTTTAAGGCCAAACTTTCCTGTTGCTCCAGGTATCTCTTGACTTCCTACTATTTTCATTCCAATCCCCTATGCAGAAAAAACATCTTTTTGGTGTCAGTTCTAGAAGATCTTACAGATTTTCCTAGATCTGCTCAACATCAGCTTCTTCGGCATCAGTGGTTGGGGCATAGACTTGAATTACTGTGATGTTGAATGGTTTGCCTTGGAAGTGAACCAAGATCATTCTTTCATTTTTGAGATAGCACTGAAGTATTGCATTTTGGTCTGTTTTGTTCACTGTGAGGGCTACTCCATTTCTTCTATGGGATTCTTGCCTACAATAGTAGATATAATGGTCATCTGAAATCAATTCACCCATTTCCATTTATTTTAGGTCACTGTTTCCTATGATTTCGAAGTTCACTCTTGCCATCTCCTTCTTGACTGCATGCAATTTACCTTGATTTATGGACGTTACTTTGCAGTACTGTTTTTTACAGCATGAAGGCTTTACTTTCACCACCAGATATATCCAAAACTGAGTGTCAATTCCACTTTGACCCAGTTCTTCATTCTTTCTGAAGCTACTTCTCTGCTTTTTTTCAGTAGCATATTGGACACCTACTGACCTGGAGCTCTTCTTCCAGTATCATAACTTTTTGCCTTTTTATACTGTTCATGGGACTCTTGAAGCAAGAATACTGGCGTGGTTTTCCATTCCCTTCCCCAGGGAATAAAATTCTTCAATATTTTTTAAACCAAATGTAGTTCAGTTAGAATTTTAACCTGAAAATTTTGTTTTCTCAGAGTAAAATTATGATGTGGGGGATTTTCTATGATGTTTGAACTTTTTCTTCCAGTTTTTTGAGATATAATTGACATATAATTTAAGATGTACAGCATGATGATTTTACTTACATATGTCATGAAATTATTATTGCTGTAAGTTCAGTGAACATCTGTCATCTGATATAGATATAAAATTGACGAAATAGAAACAAGTAATATCTTCTAGGTCCACTCATGTTTTTGCAAATGACAAAATTTCATTCTTTTTTAATGATTAATATTCAATCATAATATAATATTATATATAGTACCTCATATATATATATATATATATATATATACACACACACACACACACCCCACATCTTTTTTTACAGTTGTCTGTTGGTGGGAATTTGGATTACTTCTTATCTTGGTTATTATGATTAATGTGACAGTGATCATAGAATGCATGTATCCTTTCTATTTAGAGTTTTTGTTTCCTTTGTAAATACCCAGGAGTCGAATTAATGGATTATATAGTAGTAGCATTCATAATTTTTAAAGAACCTCCATACGGTTTTCTATAGTTGTTTTTGTTCACTCGCTTAGTCATGTCCAATTCTTTGTGACCCCGTGGGCTGCAGTACACCAGGCTTCCCTGTCCTTTACCTCTTGGAGTTTGCACAAGCTCATGTCCCTTGAATTGATGATGCCATCCAATCATGTCATCTCCTGTCATCCCCTTCTCCTCCTCTCAATGTTTCCTAGCACCAGGGCCTTTTCCAATGAGTTGGCTCTTCGCATCAGGTGGCCAAAGTACTGGAGTTTCAGCTTCAGCCTCAATATAATGAAGGTCCAGGGTTGATTTCCTTTAGTATTGATTTACATACTTACTGCTCCAACTTGTATTCCTCACCCATCCTCTCCAGTATTTATTAACTGTGGTCTTTATGATGATGATGATGGACATTCTGACGTGAAGGATGGTATCTCATATTGGTTTCGATCTGCATTTCTGTGACCTTCAGGGATGTTGAGTATTTTTTTTATATGTCTGTTGGCTATTTTAATCTTCTTTGAAAAGGTCTTCTGCCTACATTTTGATTGGGTCTATATTGCATTATATGTGCTGTTTGTGTATTTTTGGTATTTACCTCTTATTGGTCAAATCATTTGCTAATATGGAAAGTTTCTCCCATTTAGTAGGTAGTCTTTTTATTTCATTCATCATGTCCTATGCTGTGTAAAAGCTTTTAATTTTACTTCGGTCTCACTTGTTTATTTTTGCTTTTGTTGCTCTTGCCAGAGGAGACATTATCACAAAAATACTGCAATTATTTTTCGAAGAGCATTCTTATATTCTCTTTTAGGAGTTTTATGGCTTCAGGTCTTA
>SJYX01024656.1:531447-554896 GCA_006410675.1 Oreotragus oreotragus
GGAGAAGGGGACGACAGAGGATTAGATGGCTGGATGGCATCACTGACATGAGTCTGAGTGAACTCCGGGAGTTGATGATGGACAGGGAGGCCTGGCGTGCTGCGATTCATGGGGTCGCAAAGAGTTGGACACGACTGAGCGACTGAACTGAGCTGAACTGAAAAGATAGGAGAACTCCTCATGATCAATAGCAAATAAGAAAAAAAAAATCAAGCATTACATTTATTTTTAAAATATATGAGTTACATAAGTACAGTTCTTTTGCCCTCTGAATCGTTTGGTCAGATCCTAATATAAGGATTTCTGAATATATACAATATATAATTCTTTCCTTTTCTGGACTTTGCATGCATTGTGCTATCAATTTAAAATGATTTTTCCCCTTATAAGATACTATTCTGTTTAACATCACTCTGTCACAAATACAAATTCTGGAAGCTTCTTAGAGATATTGCAACAATGTCCTTAGGTTTCTGAACTAAATGTTTGACACAAGTGAACCTAACAGTATATTAATTAGATGGTTGTTAAAAGGTACAAGAAATTCTGCCCAATCCTAATTTTACTCTCAGACAGTCTTAACATGTTGAGGAACTGGGCAATGAGCACAGCTCCGACCTGTATGAAAATCCACTGCATCTGAGGAAAAGAATAGGGAGAAGAAATAAACCTTACTTCACAGGAAGTGTGAGACAATACATTGGGCCCAAAATGATAGTTTGGGAAGGGGCAGGGGGTATAGAAAGAACATACTTTTAAAATCCAGACACATTATTAACTAAGACTCAGACTTAATCAAAACAACAGAAAAAGCACCCTACTGTCCACCATCAACTGCATGGGTAATATGCTTTGAATAACAAGTAATGGTAGAAAACTGCTGGGACAGAGAGAGAAAGAACAGGAGCAAAGAAACTTTTTGAGGTACAATTCAAAAGGTAGAAAAATCAGAACTGTTCTGATAAATCCAACCATAAAGAAAGACATCTTTATAGGCATTTGAAGGCTGTACCACACTGAGTGTAACAATAGCAACATCAGATTTAAACTCAGACAAGCTCCTAAGTAGTTCACTTAAACACCTCCCTACACTAAATGAGCAGAAGCAAATCCAGTCCATTTCCAAGCACAAAAGCTGTGCTTATCTCATTCTCTTCTAGTCTATGTAAAATGACTGGCTTACAGCAACAGAGTTACAAGATACATAAAACAAGAAGGAAAGCCCTCATAATAGACAAAGCAATCATCAAAACTAGATACAGGTAGGATACTGTTAGAAATTTAAAAAAAAAAAGAAAAAAAAATACCCAAAGTCTGTTGGGCAAATACAAATTGTCATAACATAAGTGTAATAATCCCAGAAGGAGAAGATAGAACTGGAAAGAAGAAATTTGAAGACATATTAGCTAAAAGTTTTTCAAAATTAACAATAAATGCAATTGTAGGCTACAAAACATTCAGAGAACCACATAGGTCATTACAGAGTATTGAGTAGAGTTATCTGTGCTATGCAGTGGGTTCTTACTAGTTCTCTCTTTTGCATGTATTGATAGTAATGTGTATATATCAATCCCAATCTCCCCCTTCCCCTTCCATAACCATAAGTTTGTTTTCTACATCCATGACTCTATTTCTGTTTTATAAATAGGTTCACTTGTACCTTTAATTTTAGATTCCTCATACAAGTGATATGATATTTGTATTCATTTGTCTTACTTCATTCAGTGCGACATTCTCTCAGTTTACCCATGTCACGGCAAATGGCATTAGTTCATTCTTTTTTATGTCTGTGTAATATTTCATTGTATAAATGTACTACATCTTTATCCATTCCTCCATCAATGGATCTTTAGGTTGCTTCCATGTCCTGGCTATTATAAACAGTACTGCAGTGAACTCTGTGGTATATGAAAAGTGAATAGTGAAAATGAAGTCGTTCAGTCATGTCCGACTCTTTGCGACCCCACAGACTGTAGCCCACGGAATTTTCCAGGCAAGAGTTCTGGAGTGGGTTGCTGTTTCTCTCTCCAGGGGATCTTCCTGACCCAGGGATCAAACCCAGGTGTCCCACATTGCGGACAGAGGCTTTACCTCTGAGCCAGCCAGAAAGTCCCTGTGGTACATATATCTTTTCAAATTATGATTTTCTCCAGATATATGACCAGGGATGGGATTGCTGGATTATATGGTAGTGATATTTTTAGTTTTTTAAGGAACCTCCATATTGTTGTCCATAGTGACTGTAACAATTTATTTACATTCCCACCAGTAGTGTAGGAGGGTACCCCTTTTGGCACACCATCACTGGCATTTATTGTCATAGATGCTTTTGATGATGGTCATTTTGAGTAATGTAAGATGATACCTCATTGTAGTTTTCATTCACATTTATCTAATGTTTAGTGATGTTGATCATCTTTTCATTTGCCTCTTAGCCATCTATATTTCTTCTTTGGAGAAATTCCTATTTAGACCTTCTCATTTTTTTAATTTTTATTTTTTATATTGAGCTGCATAAGCTGTATATTTTGGAGATTAGCCAGCATAAAAGACTGCATATTATATGATTCTATTGACATGACCCTCTGGAAACTAGTAAAACTGTAGAAAGGGAAGGAGTTTGCCTTGGGGGGATCTTGTTTGTTACAATCCATAGAACTATACAGCACAAAATATAAATTTTGTTGTATGAAATGACTTTAAAATCTCAACCAGAATATTGGAGGATATTAGGATTGTTATGGACTGAATTCTATGTGCCCTAAACTCTGTGTTGAAGCCCCAGTATGCACGTAATTGGAGCATGGAAGCAGTTAAGGTCAAAGAGGCCTAATCTGATAAAGAAGAGACACTGAAGATCTCTATCTTTACCATGTGAGGACAGAGCAAGAAGGGTGCCATCTGTGATCCATGAAGAATGCTCTCACCAGAAACTGAACTGACCAACACCTTGTTTTTGGAATCTTTTTCTCCAAAACTGTTAGAAAATGAATTTCTGTTGTTTAAGCTTGCCTAGTGTATGGTATTTTATTATGGCAGCCCAAGTTAACTAATACAAGAACTAGACAAGTGAATCTAACTATATTACACATGAATCAAATCGTTATACTGAAGGAGATATAAAGAAAGGAACTGACCTAAAAAACCTGGGGAAACAGTGTTTTGACTGGATGCCATATGATTAAAAACAAAAGGAAATACACAGTTTACTATAATTGGAAATTAATTTTTCCTCACAAAGGTATGACTTCAGTATTCTAAAATATTTTCTATTTTAAAAGTAAATATATTATAGAAAATGAAAATTACATTTTCACTGTAACTCAGTGAAATTCACAAATAATGAAATGGAAAAAAGTAAACTGAGCTCACTGCTCCTGGATTAAAGTAGGAGTAATTTTTATATACTCATTTAAAACTTGTTAAAACAGAGCAATAATTGCCATGGACAAAAATCTACTGATGGATATTAAAATCAGTGAATGAAAATTTAAGCAGAAAAAAAAAATTAAAGTTTCAAATATCTCTCCTCAAATATTTAATAATTACAAAATGAAAAAAATAATAGAAATTTTGCCTTGGAGAATCCTGATCCACACCAATTATGTCAAATGATCAAAATTAACTTTACCAGCAACCAGTTATGATATCATATACCTCCTGATATTATGCTGTGAGGGCATATCACCTCTGTGATATTTTCACCAAAATCCAAAGCTTTATTCTAATAATGCAAAATGTCCAAAAAGCTATATAGAAAATTTTATAAAATAGCTGTCCAGTATTCTCTTAAAGTATCAAGGTCATAAAAGACAAGGAAAAACGGAACTCTCATAGTCAGAGAAGAGTAAGAAAACACAACCAAATGAAATGTGAATGGATAGTGTTCTGAAAATGCTCATTAAGAGCTCCAAATTTTGAGAGTGGAGGGCCCAAAAGAATTCTTTTTATTTTCATTTGGTGCAAGCCAAATGGATTTGAGGAAAATGTGAAACAAGAACATTAAATTTGCAGTAATAACTCACTCTGATAAAGACAAAGTCTACAATGTTTCATGTAGAATTAGGGAAAAAGCTGCATCCAAAATGAATCATAAGATGAGAATAGGATTCAAACCTCCAACCCAAAGAACAAAACCTTTGAACAGAAACATTCAATAAAGCCTCAGATAAGAAGTGAATATAAGTTCTTTGACAAAAAGTATTCTTTCCCAGTTTACCTTCTTCAGTGTGTTACAGAGAAAGGCTCAAATATACAGCTTTTCTTCAAATTATAGCTTAGATATGGAGATAAACAAGTATTAGATGAGGTACAGAGAAAGCAAAGAACCTATAAAAGTAAATGGAATGGTTTGCACTGTACTGCCCACTTTAAACATGAAGATAAAGTAAAGAAAATATGATTGTACATATATAGCATTATGAAAAATAAAAGACTCTTTTGAGCCAATCTGGAAGAAATATACATGATCAAAGAAATTATTAGCTGATAAAAATACTGATACAATTACAGCCATCTCAATTACTTAATTGCCATCTAAAAGATGAAAACATATTAATCTCATACTCTGTAATTCCAAGTTTTCTACCATAGTGAGCAGTGCTCTCAGAGGGAATTAAAAACGTATTTTAGATTCTTTTTCCTAGTATTTTAAAATTAAATTGTATTAACATGCAGTCATAGTTAGTTTAGTTCAGCATAAAATAATAACATTGTGCCTATATAAGTTAATTTAGTAATAGCAGCAGTAGTTGTTTTATGTTGTTTGGATTATAGCTGTTCTATAAATCTAAGGCAGAAGCTAGATTTTTCATTTAGTCATTGTTTTTTGTCAGAGATTATATCTAAGATAATGGTGATATTTTATCAAAGTAAGACAATCATTGTATCAATTTGTTATACAAAATAAAGACAAGTGAATTATTACTCTAGCAAAAGACAAAGTAAATGCCCTGATCTTTGTTTCTGAATTCAACAATTAATATAGNCTAAGATAATAGTGATATTTTATCAAAGTAAGACAATCATTGTATCAATTTGTTATACAAAATAAAGACAAGTGAATTATTACTCTAGCAAAAGACAAAGTAAATGCCCTGATCTTTGTTTCTGAATTCAACAATTAATATAGATTTGCTGTAACTAGACATAATTTTTATAAAAATTATACTATATAAAAGAAAATGATTATATTTTATACAATTGATTTTTTTCAGTAATAATTAGGATATGTTTGGAACAATTTGACAAAGTAACTATTATCAAACTAATAAATTATTACATTTCTGAAGCTACCTTCTTTTACTCATTAATTCTGTTAACAGGTCATTTATGGGTCTATGAATGTATATGAAATGCACCCATATAAGAATAGATTTCTCTCAAAATGAATGTCTGAAATTGTTTCTCATTAACTAGATTTTTTGTGGTCTTATATCTTGAGAGAGCCTATCAGTTACATTCATGTGGTCAAGGCATCAGTAGAAAAAGGTATGCCTTATAAAGTATGTAAATTCATATACTGCTTGTTTAATGGATTGTAAACTGATGAATATTACCCAAAATAAGACCATCAAGTTTGAATTACATGTAAATCATCTTAAAGTAATATACAAATTAATGAAAATATATACTAACCAACAGAAATAATGTAACGTTATAAATCTTCAAGGTGAGGTGAGGTGAAGTTGCTCAGTCGTGTCCAGCTCTGCGACCCCGTGGACTGTAGCCTACCAGGCTCCTCTGTCCATGGGATTCTCCAGGCGAGAATACTGGAGTGGGTTGCCATTTCCTTCTCCAGGGGATCTTCCCGACCCAGGGATTGAACCCAGGTCTCCTGCATTGGGGGCAGACGCTTTAACCTCTGAGCCACCAAGGAAGCCCATAAATCTTCAAATTAAACCATAAATCAGTGAAATTCAATTAACTACCAGTATTCTTTGAGGAATATGACACAAATTATAAAATTTATTTTGAAAATAAATACATGAATTTGTAATGAAAATTTGTGAAGCTACATCTAGGACTGTGTTTGGTACAAAAAGATTCAACTTACCAAATATTTAGGCATAATGCAAAACCATGTTAATTAAAAAGCTCAGAATGTTTTGTAAACAAAGGTTTTATATATGATAAAAGATAAATGTGACACCACATAATAGGCCTGATTATTTGATACTAGTAATAATGGAAAAAATGTCTTCATATGTAGATAAAATTATAGTTGAATAGGGGTCGCGAAGAGTTGGACTGAGCGACATCACTTTCACTTTTCACTTTCATGCACTGGAGAAGGAAATGGCAACCCACTCCAGTGTTCTTGCCTGGAGAATCCCAGGAATCGCAGCATACCAGGCCTCCCTGTCCATCACCATCTCCCGGAGTTCACTCAGATTCAGGTCCNAAGAGTTGGACTGAGCGACATCACTTTCACTTTTCACTTTCATGCACTGGAGTAGGAAATGGCAACCCACTCCAGTGTTCTTGCCTGGAGAATCCCAGGAACAGGGGAGCTTGGTGGGCTACCGTCTATGGTGTCGCACAGAGTCAGACACTACTGAAGTGATTTAGCAACAGTAGCAGCAGCAGCTAAGCAATATAGTATACATAATAATCCCATGTGGAATAAAGATTTAAAGATTATAATAGTATATTGAGATTAATATCAAATATAAGGATGTCTTTATGATCACAAAAAAGAAGGGAATGTCAGATAAAATCTTAACAAATCATAAAGCAAAAGTGATAGATTTTTATCTTCAACATTTAGGATTTATGGTCAGTAGAGAGCAGTATCTTTACCCAAAACTACAAATAGTTTAAAATCTAGAAGAAAACGTGAGTTTGGGAATGTCAAAATAGAGAACAAAACAACAAGAAAAAGAAAAACAGGAGCACAAATGAGTGCAAGTAAACAAAAAAATGCTGAATTTCTAGTAATAAAATGATGTACATTTCTGCAATACAATCAGTTTTTAATGTGATGATGTGGATGCCTCTGGTTTACTAGGGGAAAGATGTATAAAAGTAAAATGCACAAATTAATACTTTCATATAACATCAAATTCCAAGTATGTGAAAATATCTACATTCTTCATTTGATTACTGGTAGAGAATTCTAAATTGATTTTTTTTTTAATTCTCAGAACTTTAAATTTTCAGAAAAGTATATTGAACTTTATTTTTCTCTACTGTAGGAATAGACTCCCTTCTAGCTCAGCTGGTAAAGAATCCACCTGCAATGCAGGAAATCTGAGTTTGATCCTTGGATTGGGAAGATCTCCTGGAGAAGGGAAAGGCTGTCCATATTCTGACCTGGAGAATTCCATGGACTGTATAATCCATGGGGTCACAAAGAGTAGGACACAACTGAATGACTTTCACTTACTTAATTACATAGGAATAGATGGGCTCTACTAAACTTGATTTTCTTTTTTTAACTCCGTGAATATTTATTATTATAATAAAAAAAAAATACTCTTGTTTTTTCTGCTCTCAGGTAATAAGACAGTTTTTAACCATGTTTTGGACTGCAAGGAGATCCTACCAGTCCATCCTAAAGGAGACCACTCCTGGGTGTTCTTTGGAAGGACTGATGCTGAAGCTGAAATTCCAATACTTTGGCCACCTCATGTGAATAGTTGACTCACTGGAAAAGACTCTGATGCTGGGAGGGATTGGGGGCAGGAGGAGAAGGGGGCGACAGAGGATGAAAAGGCTGGATGGCATCACTGACTCAATGGAGAAGAGTTTGGGTGAACTCCAGGTGTTGGTGATGGACAGGGAGGCCTGGTATGCTGCGATTCCTGGGGTCGCAAAGAGTCAGACACGACTAAGTGACTGCACTGAACTGTAACTCCAAAGTCAGTGTACTGTGTCTCTTACACTGTCTCATATTTCCTGTCATTTTGCTGGATATTTAAGATGATATTCTTGATTTTATTATCTATCCTTTGTATTCAGTTATTTATCTCTTTTTTAAGCATCTCGTTCTTATATCAACTATCAGAATTTGCTCTACATTGATGTTGTGGGTTCCCCTAATATTAGATATACTGAAAGACAAGCTATGTCTTGAAAGGTGTAGGAAAATCTGACATACACAAAAAGGGAAGAAAACACATATTTTGTTAAAAATAGAGGAAAAGAATCACACAATACTTAGGGAATTACAATCAATTAATTTTGTTTGGAGTATATCATACAGATTCTGGAATGGGGCAGGGCAGATTCAGGGTAGGACAAATTGCAACCTGATTTTGACATTCTTTGTTGTTATTGTTGTTCAATCACTCAGTCGTGTCCTATTATTGTACTCCATGGACTGAAGCATGCCAGGCTTCCTTGTCCTTCACTGTATCCCAGAGTTTGGTCAGACTCATGTCCATTGAGTCGGTGATGGCATCCAACCATCTCATCCTCTAATGCCTCCTTCTCCTCCTGCCTTCAATCTTTTTCAGTATCAGGGTCTTTTCTAATGAGTCTGCTCTTTGCATCAGGTGGCCAAAATATTGGAGCTTCAGCATTAGCATCAGTCCTTCCAGTGAATATTTAGGGTTTATTTCTGTTAGGACTGACTGGTTTGATCTCTTTACAGTCCAAGGAACTCTCAAGAGTCTTCTCCAGCACCACAGTTTGAAAGCATCAGTTCTTTGGCGCTCAACCTTCTTTTGGTCCAACTCTCACCTCCATACATGACTACTGTATGGATAATGGAAAAACCATAGCTTTGACTGTGCAGAACTTTGTTGGCAAAATGATGTCTTTGTTTTTTTAATATGCTGTCTAGGTTGATCATAGCTTTTTTTCCAAGGAGCAAGCATCTTTTAATTTTATGGTTGCAGTCACCATCACAGAGATTTTGGGGTCCAAGAATATAAAGTCCGTCACTGTTTCCAATGTTTCCCCATCTATTTGCCATGACGTGATAGGACTAGATACCATGATCTTCTTATTTTAAATGTTGAGGTTTAAGTCAGCTTTTTCAATCTCCACTTTCACCTTCATCAAGAGGCTCTTAAGCTCCTCTTTACATTCTGCCATTAAGTAGTGTTATCTTGCATATCTAAAATTTGGGACCATTGTATTAGACTGTGGGAGGTCAATGCAGTATGCATTACTTAAGATATAAAAAGTTATAAAGTCATCTACATATATATATGTATATAGATAGATAGATATAGATAGATATAGGACAAAATAACCAATGAAAAGAGTTAAAACTTGGATAAATTATGATGCCATTTACCAAAATGTGTAAGCTAGAAAAATCTGATCTGTAGGGGTATAGTAAAGTACCTCCATAAGTCACAAATATCCTCTATATTAAATTGTTAACCTCGGTGATAAAATTATCTATTTTATCCCTTAGAAAACTGAGTGACTGAAAAAAATTAGCTATATTATTTTGGTTGAATCAAATAATTCATTTCTCAAAAATTGTTTGTTATTAAGAAAATAAATGAATGTGAGAGAGATGTTGTAAAAAGGAAGGACACAGAGGGAGGCAGAGAGTGACTTTTAAGCAAGGAGATTCCATAGTATTCCCTGTAATTTATTTTGCTATTTACTATACTATCTTGCTTAAATAACTTATGCTACATTATAACAGATTATTTTGTCTCTTAATGAAGCACTTGACTAATTATTTTTCACACCTAACAGCAGTCTTAACATCAGATTTAAGTATATTTTAAGAAAGTAGAAAGTTCCCTTCAGGAATATAGAAGCTCCAGACTGAGTGTTCCAGGTCATGACAGATGACATTTATTTCAGTAAGTTAAGAAGAAGTTACTGTTTCAGTAACTTAAGAAGAATGTTAAACACCCGAATATTTTGGATGAAATAAAAATATATCCCCATAAGCAAAAACTAAGTAAGGCAATATTTGTAGAATGTATGATACCACAAAAATTCTTAGGAATAACTTAACACTTGCATATTCATGTGTAAAAATTAACAGCATTAGTTTGTCACAAATCAAATAATTTTTATTTTCTTCTTCCAAAATATCCAGTATTAATCCTTATTAGTGTTCCTTTTACAGACTCTTACTCTGTATCACACAAAATTCATTCTGACTCCCAGACCATTCTATTTTCTTTTCTCTTTTCCTGACTCTGTTGGTATAAATCTTCATGTTACTAATGTTCCACACATTTCTAGCCTGTCTCTGTTAGACTAGCATTGCTTTAGAGAAACTTCTCTTACAACTTAATCTAAAATAATGCTCCCTCTCCCCATTCAGTCTATCTCTTACTCTCATTTTTTTTTCTCAGTCCTGTCTTTACTTGTCGTTATATTAATTGTTTCTTCATTTCTGTAGTTGTCTGGTGTCAGTTTCCTTTACTAAGACGTAAGTTCCATGGGAACAGGAATTTTCTCCAGAAGACTGAAGATAGAAATCATGATGTTATTCCTCCAGTATTTTCCATGATTTCTCCTTTGTCCAGTGACTTGTGTAGCACTGTTTGACACAGAGAAGTTCCTCAGCCATGTAATCTATATGAATGAATGAAAGAATAGAGCAGATTTTACCAAACAATTCTGAAAATGCCAAAATATTGTTAACATAGCAAATAATTTGCATTCCAACCTCTCAGTTCTGCCACATTACTCATTCGTTCTTAGGAATCCATTTTTAATTTTCTCCTTCAACTTTTCTATTCTGTCAGTCATCAATTGGTACTTTTTTGAATTCGTATTGTGTGTTACTGCCTCTCTTATCATACCTTTGCCAGACTAAGATCCTTTCTACCTCATATCTATACCATAAAACTAACTCCTGATAGATGTTGCATACCAATGATTATCCTATGCCTGTGATCCCTGTTACTTACATAATGGTTGTCAAACTCCCTATTCTATCAGATCTCAAGATGAGCTACTTTTCCTGCACCATTTCCTCACTACTCCTTACTACTACTTAATGTGTTATTAATCAGCTCTTCTGATAGCCCATTTGGTAAATAATCCGCCTACAATGCAGGAGACCCTGCTTTGATTCTTGGGTTGTGAAGATCCACTGAAGAAGGTATAGGCTACCCAGTCCAGTATTCTTGCCCTTGTGGCTCAGCTGGTAAAGAATCTACCTGCAATGCAGAAGACCTGGGTTTGATCCCTGGTTGGGAAGATCCCCTGGAGAAGTTACCCATTCCATTCTTGCCTGGAGAATTCCATGAACTGTATAGTCCATGGGGTCACCAAGAGTTGGACACTGAGTGACTATCACTTTCACTTCACTTTGCTGTTTCTCACCTTTATATGTTTAAGTTTCTTTGCACTGTGCATAACCTTTTTTTTTTCTTTTGTTTCATCTACCATTTCTCCAATTCTGAATTCATGATGTTCTTCCACTGATATTTTCCCTGTTCACTTCATTTTCTAATACTTTTTGTTGAAATAAATATTTTACATCTGATAATATCTTACAAATGTAAATAATGGTAGTACATATATTTATTGAATAACAGTGTTCTCATTCTACATCCCACCATTATACCTTAGAAATATAAACATATATATAGAAACTTACTTCAAACCCTGGTGTTTAAAACTTAACAATTTGATTATCCTACTATTGCTATGAGGATAGTGAGTGAGTGAAGTCACTCACTCGTGTACAACTCTTTGCGACCACATGGACTGTAGTCTATCAGGTTCCTCTGTCCATGGGATTTTCCAGGCAGTAGTACTGGAATGGGTTTCCATTTCCTTCTCCAGGGTATATTCCTGACCCAGGAACTGAACGCAGATCTCCCTCACTGTAGACGGATGTTTTACTGTCTGAGCCACCAGGGAAGTCCTTGCATTGAGGATAAGTCCTGACTTTTTTAAAAAACCCATGCCTCTAGCAGTTCCCAATGAAATACTTATCCTTTAAAAAAATATATTATTAGTTTGGCTCTACGAGGTCTTAGCTATGGCAAGATCTTCAATCTTTACTGTGGCATGCATCATGTTTAGTTGTTCAGTTGAGTTCAGTCACTCAGTCGTGTCTGACTCTTTGCAACCCCATGAATCGCAGCACGCCAGGCCTCCCTGTTCATCACCATCTCCCGGAGTTCACTCAGACTCACATCCATCGAGTCCATGATGCCATCCAGCCATCTCATCCTCGATTGTCCCCTTCTCCTCCTGCCCCCAATCCCTCCCAGCATCAGAGTCTTTTCCAATGAGTCAACTCTTCTCATGAGGTGGCCAAAGTCCTGGAGTTTCAGCTTTAGTATCATTCCTTCCAAAGAAATCCCAGGGTTGATCTCCTTCAGAATGGACTGGTTGGATCTCCTTGCAGTTCGAGGGACTCTCAAGAGTCTTCTCCAACACCACAGTTCAAAAGCATCAATTCTTCGGCACTCAGCCTTCTTCACAGTCCAAATCTCACATCCATACATGACCACAGGAAAAACCATAGCCTTGACTAGACAGACCTTAGTCGGCAAAGTAATGTCTCTGCTTTTGAATACACTATCTAGGTTGGTCATAACTTTTCTTCCAAGGAGTAAGCGTCTTTTAATTTCACGGCTGCAATTACCATCTACAGTTATTTTGGAACCCCCAAAAAATAAAGTCTGACACTGTTTCCACTGTTTCCCCATCTATTTCCCATGAAGTGATGGGACTGGATGCCATGATCTTCGTTTTCTGAATGTTGAGCTTTAAGCCAACTTTTTCACTCTCCTCTTTCACTTTCATCAAGAGGCTTTTTAGTTCTTCTTCACTTTCTGCCATAAGGGTGGTGTCATCTGCATATCTGAGGTTATTGATATTTCTCCCAGTCTCTGCTTTTGAATATACTATCTAGGTTGGTCATAACTTTTCTTCCAGGGAGTAAGCGTCTTTTAATAGAATAAGTTAGATGGTTGTATTTGCTTCTGCATTCATTTCTTATGTTTTGGTTGAAATATATAAAGATCTAGCCTTTCACAGATAATATTTGAAAAAGGAAGAGGGCTTTAATAACCTTTCAGATAACTATGGATAACCTTCCATGATACCATACCAAACTCCACAAGTGTTAGTTTCATTAGGTTAGTATAGAATCCGAAACCAAATCAGTGAAGTTTGTTTTTTTGTTATATTGAAACCCATTCATACAGTTCGACTCTTGCACAGTTTTTAAACATGTTTAAGGCATTTGGAGAAAATTGGTTCACTGAGTTTTAAAGTATTAATAGACTGTCAGTTTCATGATGGCAATACAAATATTCCAAAATTCTAATTTTCACTTTCAAAGCTTATGTTTATCATAGGCAACAAATATTGTCACTTGTTGCCCTTGAAGTGATAGGCTTACTTGGCTTTTCTTCCAGAAAATGTTTGCCAAATAACCACATCTTAATAATTATAACTGTTGTTTTTCAGGTAAAAATGATGTTCATTTTAAAAACAGCTGGTTCGTAGTTTAGCTTGCAAATGAAACAGATACACAAGTGCTTTTCTCTGAGATTGTCCCTTATTTCATTATGCATCAGAAGTATTTCATGCATACTTTCTATTTTGTCACACAGAATATTAAAAAATGTGTACTCAAGAGTCAAGGTATGAGGGAGTTCCTTGGTGGCCTAGTGCTTAGGAATCTGGGCTTTCACTGAAGTGACCCAGGTTCAATCCCTGATCAGGGAACTGAGATCCTACAAGTTGCATGGCATGGCTTAAAAAAGAAAAAAAGTCAAGGTATAATTAAGCTAGTCATTTTTAGTTGTTTGTCGTGAGTGACTGAACAGCAGACAACAGCAAAATGGGGAGTATTAAGTGAAACTGCCTCCCTCCCTTCCTTCTTTCACTGTAACTGTGTGGCAGTGAATTCAGGGACTGGTAATACAGGTTGGTGCCTCTTTCCTGATTTGTGCTAATGCGCCTTAGTTTTTCCCATTTGCACTAATAGTGCAATAAAGCTGACAAATAATGAGTTAGTATCTCATGGACCCCCTGAAATAGTCCTGGGAACTTCCAGAGATTCTCTATTCACCGTTTGAGAACCACTGAACTAAAGGATTTTAAAATACTCTTAAGGCTGGTAAAAGTAGCATAACTCAACATAGGAATTCAGCTTCTGCATAGTAAGAGTTGATTATAATGTATAAATGCATTTACTATTCAAACTTTTAATGCTTCAACTTTTCTGAAAATACTTCTGGCTGGTTTAAAAATAATTTTGTGCAGTAATCAATGCCTGTTAGAAATAGAATTTTTTGTATCTGTAGTACTAGATATTGAGCCTCACTGTAACATCTACCTTAGTTTAAGATGGTTTAATTAGCTGTTTTTTTAGTTATTGTTTTTCTTCTTTTGAATAAATAAAAATTAATGTCAAGGTTAATACTATAACATAAGATCAAAGATTTTAGAGTGTTTCTGTTGTGATGTTTGTCATCTTAAATGCCCTAGCAGTAGAGATTGTGTTTTCTAAATTTTTTTTTTAACATTTTGGTTAAATCTTACTTTTTTGTGGTTAGTAGTAGAGCATATTAAAATCTTAAAAGATAGAGTTGTGCTTCATATTCTGTCATTGCTAGTAAAGAAAGTTCTTTTGGCATCCCATAGATAGTATGTTGTACAGTTTCTGTTACTCATGGTGTTTCGAAACTCTGGGTTGTAAGCATGTAGAACGAACGGTCAGTTTACTGTGTTGTAATTTGTATTAATAATAAGGTTAGAATAAACATTTTTTTTGCAAAAATTATCCTAACGTTTTCCTTAGGAGAGAAATCATGAATCATTCAGAGCTTTCTCGTTAGATTGTGAAGCTTTTTCTTTGGGCGCACCGGGCAGGACATATTCATCTCTGCCGCCTTCTTTCTTTTGCAGTGATCTCAATCATAGCACACAGTATGTACAAGGGCTAGCACTTTGTACCCTCGGCTGCATGGGATCCTCAGAGATGTGCAGAGATCTTGCAGGAGAGGTAGAAAAACTCCTGAAAACCTCCAACTCTTACTTAAGAAAAAAGGTAACTTTCCATGAAATGGAATGTCTGTGTTTGGATTAGGGAGTATTATGGAGAGAAGGTGCATTATTCATTTTTGAAAGCGCAAGTGATAATATAGCTTTCTCTGTGCAGTAAATGTGTTTTAAATGACTTTATATGAATCAGTTGTTCGTAAGTCAAAATCTACTTTTTATACTAATTTTGGAGGTGATTTTTTTATTGCCTATGCCTTTGTATTAGGGCCTTTGAATCTTGGAAGTGCAGTTCCTTGGGACCTAGATAATTATTAGGGAAAGATTTAGAACCTCCTTCCTAAAATTGGTATATCTAAGTGGAATAGTAATGGAAGAAATGATCTTATTCTCTTATATGCTTTAATTTGTTAGTATAAATATTTTGTTGTTATTTTATTGCGCTTGAATCTTAAAGCCTTTATAAATAAGCACTATAAAATTTAGGACTCTAGAAGTGAATGACATAAGATTGTCTGATTGTCAGTGATTGTGCCTCTGCATTTAATAGTGTGAGACAAAGCTGTTAAAAGGGCCAAGCTGTTTTCCAGGATCATGTGCTGCTAATGAAAGAATGTGTGGGCCGCTCTTGTTCAGAAAGCTTACACAAATATTAAATAAAATATCCCTGCAGATTAGGAAAAAATTGTTTTCCTCAACTGTAGCATGGAAGGAATTAGTTGAAATCTTTTCTTATTAATGTACCTAAATTATGATATTCAATTCCAACAAGTAGTAGTTATGATTCCTTTGCGGGGGTCGGGGGAGAGTAACTGAAATCAGTCTTTGAGTGTCCCTTTCTTTCCTGTGAACAAGCTAGGGCCATCTTTTCTTTAGTAGAGACTAGCTAACAAAGAGACTTAACTCAGATACTAAGTAACATTCAAATGATTTTCTTGATTTCAGTAGATGTTGAATGGAGAAAGTATAGGTATTATTAAAAGTAGCAGCAGATTTAAAGCATCTGCAATATATGTATCTTTCACCTGCATAGTGTTTTTATAAAACCTTTTGGTTTTCTTACTCAGAAAAACGATGATCACAGACGGAGTCTTTATTTTTTAACTTTGCAAAGCTGCAGATAAATTATATTTAGCACAGTTGGTAAGCTCGTGTTAACAGATGGTCTGGTTGAAAAAAGTTGTTGTCCACTCATTTGGTAATATATGACCAAAGAGACAGGTGAGTTAGAAGTTCTCACTAATGCAGTAGTATAAATTGGACAGCCCTAACCAATTAATAACTAATAAATCTGATAATAATCAGATCTATACCTCCTTTCTTTTTTCATGTAGGTGAACTGGTTGACAAGGTTCTTTAGTTTGTAAGATTGGTTGTCCTGACTTTAATTGAAATAAATCTTCTTTTGTCCTTTTTATGTTTTTTTTGTAGGCAGCACTTTGTGCTGTTCATGTCATCAGGAAGGTTCCTGAACTTATGGAGATGTTTTTACCAGCAACAAAAAATTTGTTGAATGAAAAGAACCATGGTAATGTGATTTGGATGCACTCATGAAGTACTGAGAGAGAAGGAGAAAGAGAATAGCCTTCAGGCAGTCTTGGCCTCTGTCTCACACAGTGGACTCAGCTTTCTGCTGTGCTTGGACACCTTTTCCAGGAAGGGCCAATGGGTTGAATCTCTCTTCTACTCTCAAATGCTAGTTTTGTGATTAGAGATTGATTCCTTTATAGTAAGCTTGTTTTTCATTTCTGGTCCCCTTTTATTGTATCAAAAATACTATACTATGTAATACTCAGTGTAATTGCAAATGATCCAGCCTTGATTTTCATGTGTGAAACCTTTTGGCTTCTTGGCTTCTTTCTTTATCTCTTTGCCATTGTAGTGTAAAATTTGTGAAACTCTTTGTAGGTTACTTGTAACAGGAATTTGTAATGGGTACTCAGATATATAAAACTTGGGAGGAATTAGATGGAATGTATGTGGCTGTTCTTCACTGAACATTTTATTCTTGTTTTGAATTTAATGAAACAGATTCTGAGTGAAGAAAATTCTTGTGTCCTAAATGCTAAGAAAAAAAATGGTAACAAGTATTTAATTTGATCAATGCAGTCCTATGCCTAGAAGATTCAGAATGTATTTGTTATATATGAATAAATGAATGTCTAGGGCAGATATTTAGTGTAAAGTATGTGATTCTTTTCATTCACTCTTGAACAAGCAAATTTACTTTGTCATTCATGACTATATTTTGTCTGGAAATTTAAAGTCTTAGTAAGATTTTTCTTCTTGAAATATCTTTCAAAAATCAGCTAAGAGCTTACTAAATTTGGAGCAGGTTATATCCAGTTTATTTTGACTGAACATGTCTTTATGGATATTCTCAAATGGAGACGCTTGTACATTGGATGTCATTTGTAACCAGTTATTTTGGCTACATAACTTTAGAATATTCTGATTTGACTGAGATCCTCTGTGTTAAATCAGCAGGTATCTATTAATACCTTCTTTGTATTCAGCTCAATGCTTAGATTCTTGGGAGATTAAAAAACAGAAGTAGCAGCTACCTTTTTGGAATTGACCTTCAGAACTGAAAGCCCTGTGCTATGAAACTGAAGAATACAGCCTCATTTTTAGTTTTCACTGGCTCTTTTCTTTCAGGTGTCCTTCACACTTCTGTAGTCCTCCTCACAGAAATGTGTGAGCGAAGCCCAGACATGCTTGCACATTTCAGAAAGGTAGGTGCCATTCTGTATATCTAAGCCTCTCTTGATTGAAATGATTTTCCTAAAGGACATGACTTTCTCACTTAGGAATTTTCTTTTGAAAGAAAGGTATGGAACTGAGTAAAAGGACCTAACCAACTGTGTGGTAGGAAGCCTGCTTTAGGCGCCTAAGATCTGGCAGTAGTACAGTGTTTCCCCTTTCGTAATGGAAGTCTTCTCTCCTTGGCAGACACACCGATCACTCCTGTGCTTTGTCTACTGTTTTCACACTGAAGTTAGGAAATGTAACCTGAGGTCGAATTACAAGCAGGAATTGTGTGTGTGTGTGTGTGTGTGTGTGATGTCCTGCATACAGGGTCCTCATTACCATCTTTCTAAATTCCGTATATATGTGTTAGTATACTGTATTAAATTTATATTTAAAAGACAATCATAGAAAAGTGATAAAAGAAACTGAAAGTTGTAAGATTCATGTTTTCTCCCTGAATGCTTATCTGGCTGGAACATATACTCAATTTACATCTGGGTAAAGCTGTTACTGACAAATTTTGATCTAACTTGTCAACACCAGGTGTTATTAGGTTGTTCCTAACACATTCTGGAATAATTGATTTCTGTGTAATATAAAATTCTAATAAGTAGAGTGCACTTAAGCAGTCTAAACAAACTGACTAAGAGTCACAGAATTGGACAAAAGATGGTAAATTTTCAAGGTAAAATTTGTTTGAGGAAAGTGGTCTTTGGCTGATACTTGTTTTTGATGGAAGATCTATAAGTCTGGATTATAATTAGCAACTTAAAACCAGTTGATTTCTTAGGGACACAGGATAAATGAAATCATAAGATAACTAATGCAAGTGTATATAGAGTGAGATGCTGCATCATATAACAGACCAATAATTGGAGTTTTTATGATAATAATAGGTAGTTACATATCCTTTTAAGGTTTAGAATTTAGTTTTCTGGCAGTGAAAAAGTCCTGAAAAAGGAAAATGACTTAAAATTTTAAATATATGATGGCCCCTATAGTGTTACTTATATGTTCTTTAGTAAAAATTATACAATCTTGATAGTTAGTTAAAACCAATGAGTTACCAAAGCAAATTGAAAGTTACTTAATATTTTTAAAAATTAGACAAAAGGTGCTAGAATGTGATGCTTTCTTTGCCTCTATTCATTTATCTAAGCACATATATTTAAACAGTTTCCAAAGAGACTGATTTAACTGTCAAAATAAAATTTACTTTCTGTTTGCTTTTGAAATGGACTTCACTTTATAATTTTTGAAATACCTGAGCTGTTCATACTGGAGAAGGGAATGACAAACCACTTCAGTGTTCTTGCCTTGAGAACCCCATGAACAGTATGAAAAGGAAAAAAAAAAGAAAGAAACTGAAATATGAACTCCCCAGGTTGGGAGGTGCTCAATATGCTACTGGAGAAGAGTAGAGAAATAACTCCAGCAAGAAAGGAGACAGACAAAGCAAAAACAATGCCCAGTTGTTGATGTGACTGGTGATGTAAGTAAAGTCTAATGCTGTAAAGAACAATATTGCATAGGAACCTGAAATGTTAGGTCTATAAATCAAGGTAAATTGGAAGTGCTCAAAGAGGAGATGGCAAGAGTGAATATGGACATTTTAGGAATCAGTGAACTAAGATGGACTGAAATGGGAAAATTTAACTCAGATGACCATTATATCTGCTACTGTTGGCAAGAATCCCTTAGAAGAAATGGAGTAGCCCTCATAATCAACAGAAGAGTCCAAAATTAAGTTCTTGGGTGCAATCTCAAAAATGACAGAATGTTTTCTTTTGATTTCCAAAGCAAACTATTCAATATCACAGTAATCCTAGGCTATGCGCCAACCAGTAATGCCAAAGTAGCTGAAGTTGAACATTTATATGAAGACCTAAAAGATCTTCAGACTAGAATGCAAAAGTAGGAAGTCAAGAGATACCTGAAGTAACAGGCAAGTTTGGCCTTGGAGTACAAACTGAAGCAGGGCAAAGGCTAACCAAATTTTGACAACAGAACGCACTGATCAAGAAAACACACTCTTCCAACAACACAAGACAAGATCTACACATGGACATCACCAAATGGTCAATACTGAAACCAGGTTGATTATATTCTTTGCAACCGAAGATGCAGAAGCTCTATACAGTTAGCAAAACAAAACTGGGAGCTTACTGTGGCTCAGATTATGAACTCCTTATTGCCAAATTCAGGCTTAAATTGAAGAAAGTAGGGAAAACCACTAGACAATTCAGATGTGAACTAAATCAAATCCCTTAAAATTATACAGTGGACATGACAAATAGATTGAAGGGGTTAGATCTGATGGACAGAGTGCCTGAAGAATTATGGATAGAGGTTTGGAACATTGTACAGGACGCAGTGATCAAGACCATACCTTAGAAAAAGAAATGTAAAAAGGAAAAATGGTTGCCTGAGGAGGTATTACAAATGCTGAGAAAAGAGATGTGAAAGGCAAAGGAGAAAAGGAAAGATATACCCCTTTGAATGCAGAGTTCCAAAGAATAGCAAGGAGAGGTAAGAAAGCCTTCTTCGGTGATCAATGTAAAAAAACAACAAAGGAAAACAATATGGGAAGGACTAGACATCTCTCCAAGAAAATTAAAGATACAAAGGGAACATTTCATGAAAGATGGGCACAATAAAGGACAGAAATGGTATTGTCCTAACAGAAGCAGAAGATATTAAGAAGAGGTGGCAAGAATGCACAGAACTATAGAAGAAAGACCTTAATGGCCCAGATAACATGAGAGTGTGATCACTCACCTATATATAGCCAGACATCCTGGAATGCAAAGTCAAGTGGGCCTTAGGAAGCATCACTAGGAACAAAGCTAGTGGAGGTGATGGAATAACAGCTGAGCAATTTCAAATCCTAGAAGATGATGCTGTTAAATTGCTGCTCTCTATATGCCAGCAAATTTGGAAAACTCAGCAGTGCTCACAGAACTGGACAAGGTCATTTTTATTCCAATCCCAAAGAAAGGCAATACCAAGGAATGTTCAAACTACCACACAGTTGCACTCATTTCACATCTAGCAAAGTAATGCTCAAAATTCTCCAAGCCAGGCTTCAACAGTACATGAACCGTGAACTTCCAGGTGTTCAAGCTGGATTTAGAAAAGACAGAAAAACCAGAGATCAAATTGCCAACATCTGCTGGATCATTGAAAAGCAAGAGAGTTCCAGAAAAACATCTATTTCTGCTTTATTGACTATGCCAAAGCCTTTGACTGTGTGGATTACAATAAACTGTGGAAAGTTCTGAAAGAGATGGGAATACCAGACCACCTGACCTGCCTCTTGAGAAACCTGTATGCAAATCAGGAAGCAACAGTTAGAACTGGATATGGAACAACAGGCTGGTTCCAAATAGGAAAAGAAGTACATCAAGGCTGTATATTGTCACCCTGCTTATAAAACTTATATGCAGAGTACATCTTGTGAAATGTTGGAGTGGATGAACCACAAGCTGGAATCAAGATTGCCAGGAGAAATATCAGTAACCTCAGATGTGCAGATGACACCACTCTTACGGCAGAAAGTGAAGAGGAACTAAAGAACCTCATGATGAAAGTGAAAGAGAAGAGTGAAAAAAGTTGGTTTAAAACTCAACATTCCAAAAACTATGATCAGGGAATCTGGTCCCATCACCTCATGGCAAATATATTAGGAGACAATGGAAAGAGTGAGAAACTTTATTATTTTTTTTTGGGGGGGGGGCAGCTCCAAAATCACTGCAGATGGTGACTACAGCTGTGAAATTAAAAGACGCTTGCTCCTTGATATAATAACTATTTCCAACCAAGACAGCGTATTAAAAAGCAGAGACATTACTTTGCCAACAAAGAACTGTTCTATAAAAACTGCTGTTTTTCCAGTAGTCATATATGGATGTGAGAGTTGGACTATAAAGAAAGCTGAGTGCCTAAAAATTGATGCTTTTGAACTGTGGTGTTGGAGAAGACTCTTGAAACTCCCTTGGATTGCAAGGAGATCCAACCAGTCCATCCTAAAGGAAATCAGTTCTGAATATTTATTGGAAGGACTGAGGCCTGAAGCTTAAGCTCCAAGCTTTGGCCACCTGGTGCAAAGAATTAACTCATTTGAAAAGACCCTGATGCTGGGTAAGATTCAAGGCAGGAGAAGAAGGGGACGACAAAGGGTGATTTTTGTATGGCATCACAGACTCAATGGACATGAGTTTGAGTAAGCTCTGGAAGTTGGGGATGAACAGTGAAGCCTGGCGTGCTGTAGTCAATGGAATTTCAAAGAATCTGACATGACCGAGCAACTGAACTGAACTGAACTGATTAAAATGTAAAATGACTGTATTTTGCTCCTTTTTCCCCTATAGCCAAACTTGCCGTTGTCCTTCTAGAACAGCTACAACATCTGGTTAGTATCTGATGTATTTTGATGAGAGCTAACGAATTGTACTGTTTTGACCTTTTCAATATTCTGGACTTTAATTGGCTGTTCATTCTGTATCTTCCCTACAGGTTAGTGGGACTGAAGGCAAGGGGAAAATGCACTGAGTAGCCAATCAAATCACAGAACACTGAAAAGGTCAAAGCTGTATAGTAGAATCCTCTAATTGACAGGAATGTATGAAACATTAAAATTCTACCATATCCTTCTTATGACAGAGACTATCATGAAACAGAAAATGGCACCATGTAAATCTATTCATATTACTTATCATTGTTCTGAAAGTTGAGTACATAGTTTAACACATTTCAGTTTTGATTTTTTAAACTACATTATTTTGGTGTCCCACAGATTTTGTGGTGAGTTATATTACACTTAGTCAGAAGAACTGTTTGTCTAGCAGTAGATATTCAGTTCAACATAGAATCACATGTCTTAACTGTGAATAGATCTACACTTATAAAAATCAAGAGAGGCACTATTCATAGAAAGAATACTTTTATCTTATGAAGGACTCTCTAAACACACTTGAAAAACTTTGTTAAGCTTGTTTTTTTTCTTTTCTTCTTTTTTTAAGGGAAATACCAAACTAATATTAAAGAGAGTTTTCTCTGTTTTCATAGAAGCTATCTTCATTGATGATAAATACTGGACTCAGAGTCCCCTAAGAGAAAGCTTTGGGGCCTGAGGCTGTAAATATATTCTGTTATCTGGCTCTTAGATTATAATTAAGAAAGACATTTTCAGTCAGAGCTTTGACCTAGAAGCCATATTTTAAGTGTGTCTTCTTAGAAGTTTTACTCTCTTGAACACACAACTAGAGAAGATCAACTGGAAAAGAGAGACAGAGGAGAAAAACAAAACTTCCCAGAATTTCAGCAAATTATAATGTAATGAATGTTGGCATAATTCAAATGAAATAAATGCAAAGCTTTTGGTTAGTTGTTGAATAATATGAGATTTGACACCCATACTTGCCATCACATTTTTGAGACTTGTCATGCATACTGCACAGTCATTAATAATAGCTAATAAATAGAGCCTCCCTGGTGGCTCAGATGGTAAAGCCTCTGCCTGCAATGCAGGAGACCTGGTTTGATCCCTGAGTCAGGAAGATGCCCTGGAGAAGGAAATGGCAACCCATTCTGGTATTCTTGCCTGGAAAATCTCATGGATGAAGGAGCCTGGTAGGCTACAGTCCATGGGGTTGCAAAGAGACATGACTGAGTGACTTCACTCAGTTTCTCAGTCCTGTCAGAAAGTCAGTAAGTTCAGTTCAGTTCAGTCGCTCAGTCGTGTCCGACTCTTTGCGACCCCATGAATCGCAGCACGCCAGGCCTCCCTGTCCATCAC
>SJYX01024656.1:556462-630683 GCA_006410675.1 Oreotragus oreotragus
CTTTGCTTTTCGCCTCTCTTCTTTTCAGTGCTATTTGTAAGTCTTCTCCAGACAGCCATTTTGCTTTTTTGCATTTCTTTTCCATGGGGATGGTCAGTAAGTACATGGTGGAACTCAGCAGCGCTGTCAAGCACATGGGTATAATTGACATGACCACCCTTAAGTCAAGAGATTAGAGAAATGCAGTTCTGTCATGTGCCCTTCCCACCCCCCCACCAAAGTGTAGTATCAGTGAATAGTTCTAATGAGACTTGCAAAATCTATTGCATGAACCTTGAGCCTGATAAGCCTATAGATTTGCATTCATAATGCTTTGTGTAGACCACTGTGTTGCTCTTATCTTACAGTTTTGTTTACTGTAATTAGTATCCCCACCCAGGTTATAAACTCATCAAGGCACAGCCTATAGCTTTTTTTTTAAACCTTTGATATCCAGAAGAATGCAAGTCATGTCCTTAAGAAATGCTATTTAAAGAACTGCCTGCCTGATATTATTTTCATTCTCTCAGTATGAGTTATTACTTTCTGAATTATTTAATTTAAATCCAATTATCCTTTTGATAAGCATGAACCAACCATTCACATGCGAGGCACTAGCACAATATCTCTGTCCCTGAACAGACATAACAATATCTGTGTCCTCTGTTCATAGATACGTAAATAAGTAGACATCAATTATATAGGGAAAGAAAGCAAACAAGTACTCACAAAATATACTGTACTGGGAAGATAAATAAATCCTCCCACAAGGAATTCTATATTGTTTACAGGGATTAAAATGTACAAATCTTATGTGTATACTTTGTTGATTTTAAGGCTTTATAGTTTTCTAATATGATTTTTCAAGCCACTGCATTATCTATAATTTACAAAGTTTGATATGGTTTATTTACACTTCATTCAATTCAAATACTTATACTTTCCTTTTTTCTTTTTAGTTAGGAAAATTTTAGAGATATATTATTTAATTTGGAAATATTTTGTAATTTAAAAGATATATTTTACTGTTGATTTCTATCTTAATTTTACTAGGGTTAAGTTTATATTTTAAGACTGTAAAAATTTATTTAAAACTTGTTATATGGCTCAAAAAATAATCTATCATGGTTAATGTTCTATATGCATTTATGAAGAATATCTGCTCTATTGCATTTTAGGCATGTTGCTCTATAATGCCATTAAGGTTAGGTTGGTTGTCTTTTTACAATTTTTTTTTAAACTCTAGGATTATTTTGTTTGCTTCTTTTAGTAATTATTGAAAGAGTTTTTCTAAAATCTTCAACTTTTATCTGATTCTACATAATGATCAAAGGATCAATCCAAGAAGAAAATATAACAATTATAAATATATATGCACCCAACATAGGAGCACCACAATATGTAAGACAAATGCTAACAAGTATGAAAGGGGAAATTAACAATAACACAATAATAGTGGGAGACTTTAATACCCCACTCACAGCTATGGACAGATCAACTAAACAGAAAATTAACAAAGAAACACAAACTTCAAATGATACAATAGACCAGTTGGACCTAATTGATATCTATAGAACATTTCACCCTAAAACAATGAATTTCACCTTTTTCTCAAGTGCTCACAGAACCTTCTCCAGGATAGATTACATCCTGGGCCATAAATCTAGCCTTGATAAATTCAAAAAAATTGAAATCATTCCAAGCATCTTTTCTGACCATAATGCATTAAGATTAGATCTCAATTACAGGAGAAAAACTATTAAAAATTCCAACATATGGAGGCTGAACAACACGCTTCTGAATAACCAACAAATCACAACAAAAGAAATCAAAATATGTATAGAAACGAATGAAAATGAAAACACAACAACCCAAAACCTGTGGGACACTATAAAAGCAGTGTTAAGGGGAAAGTTCATAGCAATTCAGGCATACCTCAAGAAACAAGAAAAAAGTCAAATAAATAACCTAACTCTACACCTAAAGCAACTAGAAAAGGAAGAAATGGAGAACCCCAGAGTTAGTAGAAGGAAAGAAATCTTAAAAATTAGGGCAGAAATATTTCTTTATTTTGAAGAGCTATATTTAATCTGACATGTATTTAAGATTAACATCTTTCTGCTAAAAAGTACTTTCATTATTATGAAATTTACCTTTTTATCTCTGATGTTATTTTTTGTGAATTATACTTTGCCTGATAATATAGGCAAATAAATTTTCTTATATTTACTATTTGTGTATTATACATTTTTTCAGTGTTTAATTTTACCTATCACATATCTATATATTTTTATTTTATAAATATATACTCTGATTGTAATACAGTTGAACCTTCATACTTACTTTAATCCATATTTATACTTCTAATATTTTATGAAATAGGTATTTATATTTTAAAATGTAGAGTAGGTTCCATTTAGTTGGTTTTGTAAAATGTTCAGCCATTATTTCTTCAAGCATTTTTCTCTTCCACAATTTTTCTCCTCTAATTCTGAGATTCCAGATCCTTTATTAGACTATATAATATTACTCTACAAATCAATAAAAACTTGTTCTCTTTTTCATTTCTTTTTCTTTTTCCACATTCCATGATTTCATTTGCTGTATCTTCAAGTACCTTTTGTTCTGTTATATTGTTTGTTTTTAACTTTATTTAGTTAAATTCTAGATATTTTATCTTTCAGTTCTAGAATTTTCATTTGTCTTCTTAAGAGCTTCTATTTATTTTTCTAAAATAGCCCATATATTCACTAATTATTCTGATCATTATTCCTTGGATGTTAGTTTCAACATAGAAGCTGTCTTTAGTTTTATCCTATTGACTGGTTTTTGCCTCAGTATGGCCTTTTTTTTTTTTTCTGTTTCTTCACGTCTTGAGAACTTGTAACTGAGATTTTCTTACCTTTTGTGTGCCTGTTTTATTGAGATACTAGATTTCTTTTTTTTTTTTAGATTATAGAATTTTATTCCTACAAGCAATATATTTACTGTTGGATTAGAGTGCTCTGTCAGGGCATTTTTTGGAGGCCTGGTTGGGATGTGTCCAGAGCAGCGTTCTCACTCAGGGATCCAACCCAGAATCTCCCTCACTGCAGGCAGGTTCTTTACCAGCTGAGCCACAAGGGAAGCCCAGGAATACTGGAGTGGGTTGCCTATCCCTTCTCCAGCAGATCTTCCTGACTCAGGAATTGAACTGGGGTCACCTGCATTGCAGGCAGATTCTTTACCAACTGAGCTATCAGGGAAGCCCTCACTAGGGCTAGAGAAGTTATAATTTGAAGAAGTGATCTCCAGTTGATGTTTTCTCCAGGTTTTGCAGAGTCTCACCCTGTGCATAGAGAACTTATGATTCGGCCAAAGACACATAAGGTCACATGCATGCAAATTTCTCCAACTTCTTTTTCTTGTAATGCTTTTCTCTCCATTATCCTAACCCTCAAATTTCAACCTTCTCGGCAGCTCTGAACTATGATCTCTGTTTTCTCTACCCAGTAACCTTGTATTACAGAACACTTCAATTTCTTGGGGAATCATTTCTCTAACTGATGTCTGTAGAATCCTAGGGCTAATTAGATAAAATCTTAAGTTTAGAATTTGTTTTTATTACCTGTTCTTAAGTTTAACTTAAGTAAATTGCAGATGTTCAAGATGTTCAATGAACTTCCAGATGTTCAAGCTGGATTTAGAAATGGCAGAAAAACCAGAGATCAAATTGCCAATGTCTGTTGGATCATCAAAAAAGCAAGAGAGTTCCAGAAAAACATTTCCTTCTACTTTACCGACTATGCCAAAGCCTTTGACTGTGTGGATCGCAATAAACTGTGGAAAATTCTGAAAGAGATGGGCATACCAGGCCACCTGACCTGCCTCCTCAGAAATCTGTATGCAGATCAAGAAGGAACAGTTAGAACTAGACATGGAGCAGCAGACTGGTTCTGAATCAGGAAAGGAGTATGGCAAGGCTGTATATTGTCACTCTGCTTATTTAACTTATATGCAGACTCCATCATGCAAAATGCCAGGCTGACTGAAGCACAAACTGGAATCAAGATAGCTGTATCAGAATGCAGATGACACCACCTGTGGCAGAAAGTGAAAAAGAACTAAAGAACCTCATAATGAAAGTGAAAAAGAAGAGTAAAAAAAACTGACTTAAAACTCAACATTCAAAAAACTAAGATCATGGCATCTGGTCCCATCACTTCCTGGCAAATAGATGGGGAAACAATGGAAATAGTGACAGACTATTTTCTTGAACTCCAAAATCATTGCAGATGGTGACTCCAGCCATGAAATTAAAAGACACTTACTCCTTGGAAGAAAAGTTATTACCAACCTAGACCACATATTAAAAAGCAGACTTTGCCAACAAAGGTCNGACAGACTATTTTCTTGAACTCCAAAATCATTGCAGATGGTGACTCCAGCCATGAAATTAAAAGACACTTACTCCTTGGAAGAAAAGTTATTACCAACCTAGACCACATATTAAAAAGCAGACTTTGCCAACAAAGGTCCATCTAGTCAAAGCTATGATTTTTACAGTGGTCATGTGTGGATGTGAGACTTGGACTATAACGAAAGCTGAGCATTGAAGAATTGATGCTTTTGAACTGTAGTGTTGGAGAAGACTCTTGAGAGTCTCTTGGACTGCAAGGAAATCCAACCAGTTCATCCTAAAGGAAATCTGTCCTGAATATTCGTTGGAAGGACTGATGTTGAAGCTGAAACTCCAATGGTTTGGCTGCCTGATGTGAAGAACTGACTCACTGGAAAAGACTCTGATGTTGGGTAAGATTGAAGGCAGGAGAAGAAGGGGATGGCAGAGGATGAGATGGTTGGATGGCATCACCAATTCGATGGACATGAGATTAAGCAAGCACCAGGAGTTGGTGATGGACAGGGAAGCCTGGTGTGCTGCAGTCCATGGGGTCACAAAGAGTCAGACACGACTGAGCAATTGAACTGAAGTTTAAAAGATGAATAAAATCTTACCAAGTAATTTTGAGATATACCTGAAGTTGTAGCATGGCTGTGAAATAAAGCCAATATTTCAGAATTGCGTATTTTNGGTGATGGACAGGGAAGCCTGGTGTGCTGCAGTCCATGGGGTCACAAAGAGTCAGACACGACTGAGCAATTGAACTGAAGTTTAAAAGATGAATAAAATCTTACCAAGTAATTTTGAGATATACCTGAAGTTGTAGCATGGCTGTGAAATAAAGCCAATATTTCAGAATTGCGTATTTTTTTTCCTGTCATATCTTATCAGCATATGAAGAAGAAGAAAATAATGTGTCTTTTCATGATCTTTATGTTAGCAAGACCATTCTCAAAAGATTGAGGAAGCAGAAAAAAATACCATTCTCATAAAAAGGTTGATGTTTTCTAAGAAATTCTTAGAATTTTTTTTTACACAAAAGTAATAGGCAAGGCCCAAGCATTTCCAAGCTAAGTGTGTCAGTCTCAAAAATTAATGAAAGGATTCATTTCATATATTACTATTTATCTGACATCTGACTCCCTACTTAAAGTATTAAAATTGTGATGTTTGTAAAACTCCATTTGAATTTAGTATATTCTTCAATCATACACAAAGCCAGATATCATCTCCATTCCCTCCAAAACTGTGCCAAGTTTATCATTTTTTGTAACTGGGAACACTTTAGAAAGTAAAAGTATACACTAGAACAAAGAGGTATATTTGCCCAGAAATGGTTGTAATGGTACCATAAATTGTTCAGGTATTCATGGCAGAAACTATTATAAAGACATCCTTAATTCTATGTCATCTTCTTCCATTCCTATATCCAGTCCATAAAAGGTTACTGTTTATACAATATACAAAATTTATCTAATATATGTCAAAGTATTTCAATTTCTAATGCTGAAACCTTGGCAGAGAAGATAAAAATTTCTCACGTTTACTGCTCTAACAGCCTCTCTACATCTACTCATTGGCCCCTCAATTACATACTCCATAGAGCAACAAAAGTGCCATTAAAATGTACATTAGATCATGTTAATATCTCCATTAAAATTATTTTATGGCTTTCAGTTACAGTTTTAATTAGAGACTTTATATTTTGGGAGAAGTTTTAAGTTCAGAGCAAAATTGAAAGAAGGGGCAGATGTTTCTCATATATACCCTGACCCTACACATGCATAGCCTCCCCTGTGTCAACAATCAAAAGCGGTACAGTTGTTACACTTGATGAACCTACATTGACATATCATAATTGCCCAGTATCTATAGTTTCCATTAGAGTTCATTCTAGATGTTATATATTCTGTGGATTTAGACAAATGTATAATCACATATTCGGTTCAGTTTTTTCACTCAGTCATGTCCAATTCTTTGTGACCCCATGCATGCCAGACCTCCCTGTCCATCACCAACTCCTAGAGTACACGCAAACCCATGTCCACTGAGTTGATGATGCCATCCATCCATCTTATCTTCTGTCATCCCCTTCTCCTCCTGCACTCAATCTTTCCCAGCATCAGGGTCTTTTCAAACAAGTCAGTTCTTCACATCAGGTGGCTAAAATATTGGAGTTTCAGTTTCAACATCAATCCTTCCAATGAACACCCAGGACTGATCTTTTTAGGATCGCTTTAGGATGATTGGATCTCCTTGTGGTCCAAGGGACTCTCAAGTGTCTTTTCCAACACCACAGTTCAAAAGCATCTATTCTTTGGCACTCAGCTTTCTTCACAGTCCAACTTTCACATCCATACATGACCACTGGAAAAACTATAGCCTTGACTAGACAGACCTTTGTTAACAAAGTCATGTCTCTGCTTTTGAATATGCTATCTAGGTTGGTCATAACTTTCCTTCCAGGGAGTAAGCGTCTTTTAATTTCATGGCTGCAAGCAACATCTGCAGTGATTTTGGAGCCCAGAAAAATAACGTCTGACACTGTTTCCACTGTTTCCCCATCTATTTGCCATGAAGTGATGGGACCAGATGCCATGATCTTAGTTTTCTGAATGTTGAGTTTTAAGCCAACTTTTTCACTCTCCTCTTTCACTTTCATCATGAGACTCTTTAGTTCTTCTTCACTTTCTGCCATAAGGGTAGTGTCATCAGCATATCTGAGGTTATTGATATTTCTCCCAGCAATCTTGATTCCAGCTTGTGCTTCGTCCAGCCCAGCCTTTGTCATGATGTAGTCTGCGTACAAGTTAAACAAGCCTTGATGTACTCCTTTTCCTATTTGGAATCAGTCTGTTGTTCCATGTCCAGTTCTAACTGTTGCTTCCTGACCTGCATATAGGTTTCTCAAGAGGCAGGTCAGGTGGTCTGGTATTCCCATCTCTTTCAGAATTTTCCACAGTTTATTGTGATCCACACAGTCAAAGGCTTTGGCATAGTCAATAAAGCAGAAATACATGTTTTTTGGAACTCTCTTGCTTTTTCCNCTTTTCCTATTTGGAATCAGTCTGTTGTTCCATGTCCAGTTCTAACTGTTGCTTCCTGACCTGCATATAGGTTTCTCAAGAGGCAGGTCAGGTGGTCTGGTATTCCCATCTCTTTCAGAATTTTCCACAGGTTATTGTGATCCACACAGTCAAAGGCTTTGGCATAGTCAATAAAGCAGAAAGAGATGTTATTCTGGAACTCTCTTGCTTTTTCCATGATCCAGCAGATGTTGGCAATTTGATCTCTGGTTCCTCTGCCTTTTCTAAAACCAGCTTGAACATCTGGGAGTTCACGGTTCACGTATTGCTGAAGCCTGGCTTGGAGAATTTTGAGCATTACTTTCCTAGCATGTGAGATGAGTGTAATTGTGTGGTAGTTTGAGCATTTTTTGGCATTGCCTTCTTTGGAATTGGAATGAAAACTAACCTTTTCCAGTCCTGTGGCCACTGGTGCGTTTTCCAAATTTGCTGGCATATTGAGTGCGGCACTTTCACAGCATCATCTTTCAGGATTTGAAATAGCTCAACTGGAATTCCATCATTTCTAATAGCTTTGTTCTTAGTGATGCTTCCTAAGGCCCACTTGACTTCACATTCCAGGATGTCTGGCTCTAGGTGACTGATCACACCATCATGATGATCTGGGTCGTGAAGATCTTTTCTGTACACTTCTTCTGTGTATTCTTGCCACCTCTTCTTAATATCTTCTGCTTCTGTTAGGTCCATACCATTTCTGTTCTTTATTGAGCCCATCTTTGCATGAAATGTTCCCTTGGTATCTCTAATTTTCTTGAAGATATCTCTAGTCTTTTTCATTCTATTGTTTTCCTCTATTTCCTTGCATCAATCGCTGAGGAAGGCTTTCTTATCTCTCCATCATTTAGTGTTCAAAAATAACCTTATAAATATGGTTATCCTTCCCATTTCAAAGATAGTGGAAACAAGGCAAAGAGAAGTAAAGTGACTTGCCTGCTGCTGTCTAGCTGGAGCCTAGAAAGACTGGCAGCACTTGGCCTTAACTGCGATCTACCACCTCTCAGGAGAGGCTTCCCTAGTGGCTCAGTGGTAAAAAATCTGTATCAATGCAGGAGATGCAGGTTCAATCCCTGGGTTGGGAAGACCCCTGGACTAGGAAATGGCAACCCACTCCAGTATTCTTGCCTGGGAAATCCCATGGACAGAGGACCCTGGCGGGTTACAGCCCATAGGATCACAAAGTGTGACACAACTGAGTGTGCATGTGGGTACACACACACACATCCTGCCTCTCAGGAAGCAGGAGCATGAAGCAACACCGTGAAGGAGTAAAGTGAGTGAATTCGAAGTCAGCTAGTCAATTCCAAGTTCTGTATCCTAACAGCTGACTGTGCTACATTTGGCAACTTATGCACCCTCTCTGAGCCTCAGTTTTCTAATCTATACCAGGAGGACATGAATACTCGCTCTGCGAACCTTACCCGTTTGTTGGGATGATCAAATGAGATGTATTCTAAACGAAGGCTTAAAACGACAAAGCTTTGTGCAAACGCGAGTAGGTGATAGTATTGTTTTCGCAGAACCTCACTCGGCAGTGGACGCAGAGTAGGAACCCAGCACCGCTGATGACGGGATCTCAGCCATCCCGGTCCGTGCTCTGGCGACACGATCTGCTCTGTATTGTAACTCTGCTTGGGAATCTGTCCGAGACTTGTTCGGGACTTCTCAACTCTGTCTGCACAGCACCTGGCTCAGTCCTTGGCCCTGAGAGAAGCCTAGGACATGGTACTCGTTTGTGGGGGTTACACTGGGAGCGGCAAGAGGAGGAGAGGGCCTAACAGCAGCACTTTGAAGGAGTCACTTTTCTGGGCGGCTACAGCACCAACCTGTGGCCAGCAGAGGGCAGCAGAGACCCTTCCGAAGCCCAGACCGTCTCAGCGCAAGCCCTGGTAACCCGCCAGGAATCCGTGCATCTCGGACCTTGCTTGAGCTTTAGCCTCCCTCTAGGGAGGCCTGGTGTGCTGCAGTCCATGGGGTCGCAGAGTCGGACGTGACTGAGCGACTGAACTGAACTGAACCAAGGGGTGGAAATTGCGTTCCGTTTGACTAAAATGTTTTCCGACTCTTTAGCAGTTTGCGAATTTCGGCCTGAAACTAGGGCAACAGGAGTCGTTTTAGTCACCAAAGCCAGACCCAACGTTCGCTAAGCCACCGCATCCATGAGCTCTGAAACTCTCCGCGGAGGGACAGTTGTGCTGCCCGCTTCCTTGCCACAGAGCTCCATGCGTTTGACAAAAGGTATTATCAAATTTGGAAAGAGTTCCTGGCTTTTGAAGATTGAAAAGTGGGAACTTCTGTTTTGTTTTGTTTTTAATGGTGTATTCAAAGTCCCTTAGAGAGAGCTGCCATCTACATATTATTTTGATGTTCTATAGTTAATAGAAAGGCTCGTAAGTCCGTATTGGGAGTCATTTAAAGTGGTTGAATGGCTGGTAATTATTTTAGCTAGCAATGGAAAGAAGAGCCCAGCATACTGGTAAAGTGGCCTGCTTCTACTAATTGATGGGCCAGCCTTATTATTTTTTCCATTTGACACCAAAAGGCTGCTGGGACTAATGGCCTTTCAAAAAAGCTTTCTATTTATTTACCTTATTCTCTAGCTTTTACAGGGTCCCATTTTAATACCCCTTAATTACTCTATAGCAGTTGAGTGAAGGGGTTAAGGTAATGGGCTTTGGAGTCAGACAAAACCGGGCTTGAATCCTGTCTCTAACAGCTGCCTGGGCTGGGCCACTTATGCTACTCTCTGAGCTTTAATTTCCTTATCTGTAAAATGGCAACACTAATTCCTGCCTCGAAGGGTTATTGTAAAGATTCAATGAGATGATGCATCTAAAGCACTTAGCCCAGAGCAGGGACCGATGAGTGCTCAGTAAATCATAGCCCTTGATATTACTCAAATATTGTAAGAATGCGAAAACACATGCATACGCAATTATGAATTCACATTGAGGATAGTCAGTAGCCATGATAAAATGCTCAAATCAAACCCTCATAAAGTAATGAGGTTCAGAGGGATGAGGTAATGCCCCAAAGTTGGTCAGAAACTGCTAGAGATGGACCTTAAGTCCTGTCTGTCTGAGGCTACAACTAAGTTTTCCATGTCAACTTTCTTCTGGATTGACAATCAACTCTTCCCTCCAGCCTGAGATGTCTCAGAGCCCTGGTGTAAGGGGCTGCCCTGAGTCCCCTTGGACAGCCATCCTAGAGCCCATGGCTCTAATTGAGGCTAACTCCCAGGAAGCCCAGTTATTTGCCTAAAGTCACACAGTTGGCTGAGCAAGGAGACCTGGAGAAAGAGTGGGAAATCCATTGTTCCTTAGCCTTGACCCTGTAGTTCGGGAACATAGAGTATAATTAATATTTAAGGCATCCAGTCATTCATAAATATGGCACTGGGGATACAGTGATGATCAGGACAGACCCAGTTCACTGTCTAGTGGGGAAGAGACAAGGGGATAGTCACCTGGGATAAACATGGGGTGGCCAGTGCTGTGATGGCTCCCAGGGAGCCATGGGAGCTCAGAGGAGGACACCTAATCCAGACTTAGGTGGAGGTGAGAGTGCAGGCCCACGAAGGATCTGTTCCCTTTGTTGGCCAAGAGTAACATCAACTGGCCAGTGACACAGTGCTATTTGCATTCATTTTTTGACCAAACATTTACTGAATGAGGTCCCTATGCCAGGTGCTGTGCTAGGCACGATAAAATAGAGATTAGTCAGCCCTGGGTATTGCCCTTCTGAAAACTGGTATTTTCTGTTAGGAAGTAGGTGGCATGGTGCTTTTCAGTTTATTCAGAATTATCAACTCCCTCACCTTCAGGAAACAGGTAACAGTAAGTCTGAAAAATTCATTGGTTGGATTTCTGCCTAGTTAAAACATCTGTTGATTATTTGTTCTTTTTGCATCACAAAATGTGTTATTTTGTGAGCAGGAAAGTGCACCTGAATTTCTGGAACTTCCTGCACGGTTATAGGTTGTGATATTAACTAGTGGAGTCTTGAACACTGACCTTTGCCTTTTGAGGATGAAATCAAACTCAACGTCAGTGATATTAAAGCAGACATTTTATAGCACTGAGGTTTGTCTTTTGGTTTTGGCTTCCATTTTTTTAATTCTGGTTTTATTCCATTTAGAACCATGACATTTTGCACCATAGGTTTGTTCTACCTGAGTATATAAAATTTTTAACTGTATATAAATGGAATCTTGCTACTTCTTTTGGAACCCCAAAGTATTTCTCTTTTTGTTAAAAAAGGCACTATACTCTCAGGGTACCAAACTCTTCTGACCTAGAGCTGGAAATGCTTCTAATTTCAATAATTCTAGAAGTTACTGACATTAAGCCAGTTAGAGTGGACAGATTACCATTGCAGTTAGGTTTGGGGATACAAAATCTTAGCAAAAGGGTTGGGAAATTCTGAAAAATGTATCTCAATTATCTTCCTCAAAGTCCCTTTTCTGTCATTAGTAAGTTGGATGCAAACTAACAGAAAATGAGAATGTCATGTCTTGGCCTACGTTATTTCAATGTGTTTCACTTTTCAACTTCGCAAAGAATATATTCAGAGTATTTCCAATGAAGTCCTCTGCTGTTGTCTTCACAACATGACCAAATCATAACCAGAAAACTAAGTTTTTGTACCATCTTGCAGGATCTTACTTCCTTAACCAGGGATCAAACACAGGACCCCAGCAATGAAAGCTTGAGTTCTAATCACCAGGGAATGCCCTATAAATATATTCTAAGTGAATGATTCTTTAAGAAAATCTCTGTGGGTGCGGTCATTGTAGATTGTTTCATAGAGAGATTTTAGGTGCAAGGAAATGGTCAGCTCCTGCATTCTGATATGAGCTCTGTGGGTTGACTTTCACCTTATCTGGAGAATTACAGATTCAGATCTGCAATCTGAAGATTCCAGATCTGTACTGACTGTGGGGCTGGGGAGACAGCAACAAGTGTGCCCTGTTAGAGCATCAGTTCTCTCTTTCTTCTTTCTGGGACATCGTTTAAAAGTTCCCACGACTAAGAAAAATATTTTTTAGACTTTAAAATGTGATAGAAAGCACATCACTTAAAATTTGTCATCATAGCTGTTCTAAGTGTACAGTTCAGTAGTGTTAAGTATAGTCACAATGTTGTATTGCATATCTCCAGAACTTTCTATCTTGCAAAACTGAAATTGTACCCATTAAACAACTCCCTGTTCCTCCTCCCATCTCTAACAGGTTTTATCAAGGGACCATCACCAATCCTTTATGGGTCAGTGTTCTCACTAAAGGGAATGATTGTTGCAGAAACTGTTCTCTCCCTCTCCCTGCCCACTACTTGGGAACAAAAGAAAGATTCTGAAGTAGTGATGTTTTATCTTTTGTTAACTCAGATCTCAGAGCAGAGTTCTATTTCCCACCAGCATTGCCCACAAGGGCTAGAAGCAGAAGTTTTGAGACCTTGAAATGCAGGGGTTTTGTCAAAATAAAAAGTTAAAATTAATTCTTTTTTAAAAAATTGAAATGGCACCCCCCCCCCACTGCCCCAGTATTCTTGCCTGGGAAATCCCATAGACAGAGGAGCCTGGTGAGTTACAGTCCATGGGGTCACAAAAGAGTTGGACATAAATTAGCCACTAAGCAATAACCAAGGAAAAAGTTGCAGAGATCCCCCTGGGCTAACAGAACATTTTCCTTCGAAAGGGGAGAGCTGGTTTGGAATTCCAGCTCTGAAGAATTTCAGGCTGTGTGACTACTACAGACTGAATGTGTAGCCCCAAATTTATATGTTTTGACCTAACCCCCAATGTGGTATTAGGAAGTGAGGCCTTTGAGAGATTAGGAGGCCATGAGGGTGGAGTACTCATGAATGAGATCAGTGCCCTTATGTAAGAGACCCCAGAAAATACCCTCACCCCTTCCCTTATCTGAGGACACACCAAAAAGATGACTGTTCAACGCAGAGCACATCATGAGAAACACTGGGCTGGAAGAAGCACAAGCTGGAATCAAGATTGCCNGTACTCATGAATGAGATCAGTGCCCTTATGTAAGAGACCCCAGAAAATACCCTCACCCCTTCCCTTATCTGAGGACACACCAAAAAGATGACTGTTCAACGCAGAGCACATCATGAGAAACGCTGGGCTGGAAGCAGCACAAGCTGGAATCAAGATTGCCAGGAGAAATATCAGTCACCTCAGATATGCAGATGACACCACCCTTATGGCAGAAAGTGAAGAGGAACTAACAAGCCTCTTGATGAAAGTGAAAGAGGAGAGTGAGAAAGTTGGCTTAAAGCTCAACATTCAGAAAACTAAGATTATGGCATCTGGTCCCATCACTTCATGGGAAATAGATGGGGAAACAGTGGCAGACTTTATTTTGGGGGGGGGGCTCCAAAATCACTGCAGATGGTGACTGCAGCCATGAAATTAAAAGACACTTACTCCTTGGAAGGAAAGTTATGACCAACCTAGATAGCATATTGAAAAGCAGAAATATTACTTTGCCAACAAAGGTCCGTCTAGTCAAGGCTATGGTTTTTCCAGTGGTCATGTATGGATGTGAGTGTTGGACTGTGAAGAAAGCTGAGTACCGAAGAATTGATGCTTTTGAACTGTAGTATTGGAAAAAACTCTTGAGAGTCCCTTGGACTGCAAGGAGATCCAACCAGTCCATTCTTTTAAAGGAGATCAGCCCTGGGTGTTCTTTGGAAGGACTGATGCTAAAGTTGAAACTCCAGTACTTTGGCCACCTCATACGAAGAGTTGACTCATTGGAAAAGACCCTGATGCTGGGAGGGATTGGGGATAGGAGGAGAAGGGGACGACAGAAGATGAGATGGCTGGATGGCTTCACTAACTCAATGGACATGAGTTTGAGTGAACTCCTGGAGTTGGTGTTGGACAGGGAGGCCCGGTGTGCTGCATTTCATGGGGTTGCAAATAGTTGGACACGACTGCTCCACTGAACTGAACTGAACTGAACTGAACCAGGAAGCAAGTTCCCACCAGACACCAAATCTACCTGTACCTTGATCTTGGACTTCCAGCTGTGAGAAATAAGTTTCTGTTAAGCTACCTGTGTGTGTGTTCAGTTGTCTCTGATTATTTGTGACCCCATGGACTGTAGCCCTCCAGGTTCCCCTGTCCATGGGATTCTCCAGGCAAGAATACTGTAGTAGGTTGCCATTTTCTACTCCAGGGGATCTTCACATTTTGAAAACACAAATGGGTTACAAAATTATTTTCAATTATGTCTAGCTAGAGAAACAGTTATGGAAAGGGCAGAGTTTATTGTTTATATGGGAGAAAGATGTGATACAAAGATAGCTACTTAGTTTTATCTCGAGGGGTTACTTGTTTTCTGTGTTACACTTGATTTTTAGAATGGAAAACTGCTTCTACACAAGTTTCAACTGGCTTTGCAAACATCCTTATTTGGAATTCTTAAGTTTTTGCTTACTGAAAAAAGGAAATTGTTACCTTTTGTTGCTTTTTTAACCCAGGTATCATTCAAGTGAGTTTCCAGCCCGTTGGAAACAATTCCCATTCTTTCAGATCATAAAGTTCAGGAATGGGTGTGTTTGTGGGGGGAAGGGTCGCAGCCAGTGAGTCAGAGTGGATCAAGCCACTTGTCAGTTTCTCAAAACTGTAGAGAAAAATGTGTTTATGGGCTCTAGCCCTATTGGGCCTGACTTTCCAGTTTCAAACCTTGATCCACCTGATTCCACCCCTTCCCCAGCTAGCTAGCATCTCATAAGATTATCAACCAGGGGTGTAGATTAAGCCCCACAGATAATACATAGAGCCGGCTTGTGTAATGTGTGTGCAGTCAGCAAGAGTAAAATGCCAAAGGTAGTCAAAGAAATGCTTTTCAAGTTAGCTTTTTGGAAGTGAGGGGGAAAGTAAGAAAGGATGGTTCTAGACAGATGATCTGGGCAGGGATTTACTTGTATCAGAAGAGCTGGGGTCTTTCAGAGACAGGAGGCCTTTCCTTTCCTTTCCTCTTTGTTAACGTGGGAAAATGGACTACTACTTCCAGCTTTATACGAGAGAACTTCCAGGCTGAGGGATTTTTGGGGAAGTAACATCAGATTACCCAGGTTACACCAAATGCCAAGCCCTCCTGGAATCATTTCTTTTTTTTCCCTAAATAGCATAATTAAGAGTTCAATTCTGATGGTACGTGTTACCTTCTAACACAGACGAATCGTTCTACAGTGAACCAAGTGTATAATGTGAACCCTTGTATAATGATGCATCACAAGTGCTAGAGTCAGCCTCCACCCAGAATTTTCCCAACCATCACCTAAAAAAGAACAGCACTTTCGAAGGAAAATAACTTTGAAGGAAAATGCACTGGCTTTTTTTTATCTTAGTAAATCTCAGAAACACATGTAACACATTGGAAAAACTGACTGAGACAAGAGAATTACTCTATTACTACCAAGGTTACCGATTCACTCATGTAAAAGCTGTGGTCTTTATTTACATAGCAGATGGGAGAACTAGATATCTAACAGCCACCTTGATGGCAACCCTTGGCTAAGTATTATGGTGGAGAGAAAAGAGCCCTGAGATCAGACCTGGGATCTGGGCTACGTGACCTTGGGCAGGTCATTGGCCAACTCTGAGTCTTAGTACCCACATGTATTACGTGAGGGTAATCATGTCAATCGCAGAGTTGCTGGCAAGTTTGCATGAAATCATGGACGTGAAAGAACTAAGAATTAAGAATAGCTTAATCCAGAATTTTCACTTTATTATTAACCCTTGAGCTATGGGAACAGGGGGTATGTGTGTGGGGAGTGCTGAGGGCAGGGATACCAGGATTGTCAGAGCTAAGTACCAAGCTCATGCTGGACTGTGAGCTGTCTACCAGATTAGAGAGATGGAAGAATTTGGAGAAATTGGTCATTTCATCCAGAACAATCTGCAGGGAGGTCCCGCTGCCTGGTCTTGGACCCATGTGGGTATCCACCCAGGTAGCCCCAGTGGTTCTGTGCTGAAAAGATAGTGTTTTCTCGATGTCACTGACAGTGGAAGAGCTACAGGAAAGATCCTATGGTGTTGGCAGTCAGGCGGGCCCCTGTGTAAGGCTGTCAGGGGCAGACAGCACACATGGGGTGTGGAGACCCAAGGTCCTCCTTGGAGGGAGGGCAGCCAAGAAGTCACGGAGCTCATCTAAGAATGCTCTGGATACAGAACTTACTCTAGGCCTGGCTTGGGATGGGACAGTTTGCTTACTAATTTGCGAGTTACTTGTCAGATTGCTCAGTGATTAGAATCACTGTTTTGGAACTGAGTGATCAAATTTTCCAAGTGACAGTATCTCATTCATTAAGGCCAGCCTGAGACCTCTTCAGCTTCCCTTCAAACTTCAAGGATGCAGGAACCATCCTGCCTCCCAGCCACTCTCTGTGGGTCCTGCCAATGCCATTAACAGGGAAGCTGGGCATCATCTGGTTAAGGCTAGAAAGTGTCAGGCTGTTTCTGGAATCCCTCTATTCAGTCAGAAGAGTGGGACAACCCCATTGGGTACCATGTGGTCACTGTTGATGTGGGCAACCATGCTAATGGAGGGCAAGTTGGCCAATTGCTAAGTAGGAGGGCAGTGAACACAGAGGGTGAAATTTATCATTTTACTGGGAACAATCTACAGGTTTGCTCCCCACCACTAAACAGCTCTTTTAACCATCTTATATGCTCAAGATTCACTTAACAAGTTTAAAAATAACAACAAAAAAAACATACTGCAGGACATAGGTGCCAAGAAAAAGTATAGAATTTCAGAGAGAACAGAAACTTGCTTTGAACCCAGTGCTCTTTGGTGGCAACAAGAAAAAAGGACGGTGATGTCTCCAGACCCTCTGGATTCACAGCAGAAAATCAGAAGCAGGTTCGGAAAAAGGAATTCTCTTCTTTAAACCCATGTTCAATAAAAGAACAGATCTCTTCTTCTCTCTGGAGACTGGCTTCCTGAAAAATAGAATAAGCTTGATGAGGTAGCAGCTGGCTTGGTGCCCAAGGAACCCAGGTTTGAATCTTGACCTCACCACTCCTAGCTATGTGACCTCCAGCAAGTTACCTAGCCTATCTGAGCCCCCCTTTCCTCATCTGGTAAATGGGAATACTAATGATACCTATTGCCTACATGAGTTAAACACATGTAAAGCCCTTAGAACAGTGCCTGGCACAGACAGGCTCAGTAATATTTGTTAAAGAGGTAGTGTCCTTATATGGAGTAGAGTAGAATTATCGTGTGGTCACACTGCAGCTAGCTTATTCGGTAAGACCAAGGACAGAAAACTGACCCTGGCACTTACCTTGACTCTGGGCAAGTTACTTAATCTCCCTAAAACTCCATGTTCCCATCTGTGAATGAGGATAAAAACAGCACCCATGGTGTAGCGAGCTATGGGTTCTTCTTTTACCTCATTTCTGTGGTTCTTGCCATTCTCTGCACCTTCTAATGACCTTTGGTTCACGGCACCTCAGTCAGCCATTCGCCATGGCCACACACTAGACCTTGTCATCATGTACACAGGTGGCACCCCTACCATCTCCATTTCAAACCACCATCTCCCAATGTCATTGACTTAAGCAGTCTTATCACCACACTTTTACATAATGTCATCCTCCAATCCATCAACCTCTACTACCCAGCACTTTCCATCTGCCTCCATTTCCTTCTTTGAGCAGCTTAGATACCATGATCCCATGCTATGGTCCCTCATTCATCAGGCTCACTTGTCAAAATCTCAACCCTGGATGAGCCAAAGTTTGGCTTCTCTGTGCGTCACATTAACACAACAGCCCTGGTGAAAAAAAAAAAAAATCACACAAGTCAGCCAACTGTTTCCACTTAAACTCATGATGTCAGCCTTTATAGCTGATTCATTTGATTAGTATGTTTCCAACTCCCCACAAACAAGCCTGCAAATCTAGTGGCATCTGTGTCCTTATTCCCCATCTTTTGTCTGCTTTCAATGGTAGAATGTCCCCTCCTCCTAGCAAATGCTAATGCTTCCCCACATCTTAGAATTGTCTCCAGCCATGAAGTTATTGTCATTGTCTTGTCATCCATCTCTTCATCTCTATATAGGCTCTATTTTTATTTTTTTCTTTCTTGTCACCTGAGGGTTTTTTTTTTTTGGGGGGGAGGCTAATTACTTTTCTGTATAGGCGCTAATATTTGCCTCCTTTAAAAAATAAATAAATAAATAAATAAAAGACCCTCTCCACCCCACTAATCTCTGTAGCTGCTACCTTACTTTTCTTCACCTCCCTCAAGGCTAAGCTTCTCCAAGAAGCTACTGCCATTTATTATCTCCACTTTCTCAGCTGCCATTCCCTCTTCAACCCACCCCATCCAGCTTTCGTCCACATGCTATTAACAAAAACTGCTCTTAACTACGTTATCCAAATCTCTGATGCCACATCCAATAGAAATTTCTCTGGCCTTCCCTTATTTGATCTCTCGGAAGCCTTGGACACAGGTAATCACTCTTTGTATTTGGAAATTTTCTCCTCTTTGAGTTCCTGTAACACCACATTTTCTGGTTCTTCTCCCACCCAGGGGCTGCTCCTTCTCTGTATCATCTGCTTGGTTCTCATACCCCCCAACTTCTAAATATTGGCACACTCCGGTACTCTGTCCTCTGCCCTTTTCTCTGCCTGGGTGATCATTCAGTGGCTTGTAGTGTCGTTTTCATATCAAACAATCTCAAAAGTTTACTCAGGCTCTCCCCCGCTTCTGAACTGTTGGAGAGGGCCATCCACTTACATGTCTTATCATCACCTAGAGTGAATGCGGCCAAGGCAGAGCTATGTTCTCCCACAGTCTGCCTCATTTCCACACATGTACCAGTATCCACAGAGTTGCTCATGCAAGCAAATGAAAACCTAAACACCCCACATATTAATAGATCTCAAACACATTCACTTCATCCAGCATCCACGATTGCCATCTGATTTGGGCCACCATCTTGTGCTTCTGGCCTCTTAACTAGTTCTTTCTCCAATGCATCCTCTGCACAATAGCTCTGTGGCCTTATTAAATGCAAATTGGATCACACTTCAAACCCTGCCATACCTCACTGAGTTACTTAGAAGAGAAAATCAACCTCCCACCATGATCCAGAAGGTGCTGTGTTGCCCGGCCCCAGTTGACCTTTCCAGGGCTCCCTCTGCCCACACTCATGTTTCTCCTAGTCCTCACTTAACTTCTGGTCTGGGCAGGGCAGCCTCCTCCATCTCCATCCCAGCTCTTCCTAAAGCTCCCAGCATCCCTCAGTACATTTGGGTCCCTGCGCACACATCACTTCATCATAGAAGCCACCCTTGAGCCCCTTTATCCAAAGCTGACCTCTGTTTTGCTCTGTTTCAACACTTGGTATATTTCCTTTAGACTTACCATAACTTGCAAACATTTTATTTTGTCCTTTTTTTTTTTGGTGGAGTCTACCTTCCCCACTAGACTAATAACTGTGAGAGCAGAGACCAAGAAGAGTTTTCTACACCATTTTATATATATATATATATATATATAGTGCACCATGTCTGGCAATATTTTCTGTAGACATTGAAGGAATGTACAATGAACCACTGTCTATTTCTGCAGATTAAAAAAAATCAAATTCACTAAATATTTTGGCACCAGTTTTGGGGAGTCCCTCCAGAAAGGTCCCTCCAACTATGCTTCCAGCAGATTGCTCTTCACTCCACATGGTCTCTGCCTCATGTGGGTGTGTGGTACCCACTCGAGAGGACTAGACCATATTGGAGGGGCAGGAGGGGACTGCCTTCCTTCAACAAATATTTATCTGGGGCCTAACAGAGGAAATCTTTCAGACTACCAAAATCTTTCCTGACAGTTTCATCCAGCTAACTTCAAAATCAGGTCAATATATGAGAACTCTCTGGTGGCCCCATGGTTAGGACTCAGCATTTTCACTGCAAGGGCCCAGGTTCAATCCCTGGTTGGGGAACTAAGATCCCGCAAGCCATTTGGCGTGGCCTAAACAAAACAAAAATCCCAAATCAGGTTAATATAAAATATATCAAGACTCAAACGTATAAAGAGGCTACTGAGTTCCATGCCGAAACTACTCAACCAGGAAGTGATGGCGCAGAATCTGGATGTTTCATAAGCTCCCCTCTGGTTTTCAGCATCAGGCAAGATGGGAAAATGGGCACTGTGCTCTCTTAAGAATGTGGGCTTTGAGGGGTGTTCCTGGTCCTTTTTTCACCTAGAAAGTCACCCCCTTCCCACTCTCCATGTCCTGCGGCCTCCCTCTGCCCAGAGCCACAGTGGCAGAATAGCCAACAGGGGACTGTTGGCATAGCCAGCGACCCATTCCACACTTCCTGTCAACTATTCTCCACATGGCCCTTTCTCAGGGTAATACTGCTCCTTTGCATGCCTTCCAAGTTTCTACGCCCCCTCATCTTTCTCAGGATACTGTCCTGGTTCACAGATGGACAGTGAGCCCATATACAGTGAAGCAATCATACCAGTTGCTAGTCTTCACTGCTGTACACTTGATTTAAGTTGGAATTGTTTTTGATGATTTATGTTTAATATTATTTATGATGTTGATGATTATGACACTGTGAGAGCAGAGAAATAATTGTACCCCTGCCACTTGCTGTAGTCCTTTCACCTGTTTGAGACTCAGTTTACTCATCGATAAAATGGGTATATTCATTTCTTTACTCATCCAACCTCTACTTACTGCATGCCTCGTGTAAGGCACCTAAGATGTCTTCATACATGAATCATAAGGTCATTGTGGGGACTGAGCTCATAGCCACCACCGATACATGGTGTTGCTGTTAATTTGGGCCTATGAGCAATTGAAAGCATCAGGCTTTTGGTAATTCTAAGGCTTACAATTTTTTAAATGTATAAGCTAACAAGTACTTAGGAGACTTGATAATCCTGATTTCATACATTAGAAGGTGAGCAGAGCTCATCCCTTCAGGAAGACTTCCATGAAGCCTGATGAAACTGCTAAGGCTCTTGGATCAGCCCTTAATCTATCTTGTCACCTAGGCACAACCAATTCCTCACGGAGGGTGATTTGTGACTTGTTTCACTCAACGGCATCAAAAAAATTTATACTCTATCAGTAGATAGATTTTTACCATTTCCTTTTTTGATGTTCTTTTATTGTTTCCGGCATCTGCTCACTCATTCATTAGACACATATGTTCTGACCTCCATGCCAGGCACTGCCACGGGTGCCAGGATGGGTTAGTATACCTCTCAAAGTCTTGGCCCTCAAGGAGTGGACATTTTAGGGAGGTCTATATATTTTGCTCACCCCCACTCCACACCAAACTGTAAAGTGCCAGAGATCCGAGGCTGCAGTGGCAGCTCTTCCCTTGATGCCTCTCAGACACACAGAGTGAGAACAGCTGAAGGCACATGGATGTCCTCCCTAAAGGCACTTTTTGCTGCCTGACCGTGTGCTGACTTACTAGAATCTCATTTCCATTAGAATTTACATGTCAATACATATATGTAAATTAATCCTTATCAGAAATCTGATGAGGTGGGCATTATTTTAATCTTCCTTTTATAAAGCTACTGAGGTATGGAGAGATGAAGAAATGTAGTTAAAGTTCCTGAAGCTAGTAACTAATGAAGGTGGATTCAAACCTGAGCCATGAAGGTCTTTAAAAAATAAATAAATAAATAAATAAAAGACCCTCTCCACCCCACTAATCTCTGTAGCTGCTACCTTACTTTTCTTCACCTCCCTCAAGGCTAAGCTTCTCCAAGAAGCTACTGCCATTTATTATCTCCACTTTCTCAGCTGCCATTCCCTCTTCAACCCACCCCATCCAGCTTTCGTCCACATGCTATTAACAAAAACTGCTCTTAACTACGTTATCCAAATCTCTGATGCCACATCCAATAGAAATTTCTCTGGCCTTCCCTTATTTGATCTCTCGGAAGCCTTGGACACAGGTAATCACTCTTTGTATTTGGAAATTTTCTCCTCTTTGAGTTCCTGTAACACCACATTTTCTGGTTCTTCTCCCACCCAGGGGCTGCTCCTTCTCTGTATCATCTGCTTGGTTCTCATACCCCCCAACTTCTAAATATTGGCACACTCCGGTACTCTGTCCTCTGCCCTTTTCTCTGCCTGGGTGATCATTCAGTGGCTTGTAGTGTCGTTTTCATATCAAACAATCTCAAAAGTTTACTCAGGCTCTCCCCCGCTTCTGAACTGTTGGAGAGGGCCATCCACTTACATGTCTTATCATCACCTAGAGTGAATGCGGCCAAGGCAGAGCTATGTTCTCCCACAGTCTGCCTCATTTCCACACATGTACCAGTATCCACAGAGTTGCTCATGCAAGCAAATGAAAACCTAAACACCCCACATATTAATAGATCTCAAACACATTCACTTCATCCAGCATCCACGATTGCCATCTGATTTGGGCCACCATCTTGTGCTTCTGGCCTCTTAACTAGTTCTTTCTCCAATGCATCCTCTGCACAATAGCTCTGTGGCCTTATTAAATGCAAATTGGATCACACTTCAAACCCTGCCATACCTCACTGAGTTACTTAGAAGAGAAAATCAACCTCCCACCATGATCCAGAAGGTGCTGTGTTGCCCGGCCCCAGTTGACCTTTCCAGGGCTCCCTCTGCCCACACTCATGTTTCTCCTAGTCCTCACTTAACTTCTGGTCTGGGCAGGGCAGCCTCCTCCATCTCCATCCCAGCTCTTCCTAAAGCTCCCAGCATCCCTCAGTACATTTGGGTCCCTGCGCACACATCACTTCATCATAGAAGCCACCCTTGAGCCCCTTTATCCAAAGCTGACCTCTGTTTTGCTCTGTTTCAACACTTGGTATGTTTCCTTTAGACTTACCATAACTTGCAAACATTTTATTTTGTCCTTTTTTTTTTTGGTGGAGTCTACCTTCCCCACTAGACTAATAACTGTGAGAGCAGAGACCAAGAAGAGTTTTCTACACCATTTTATATATATATATATATATATATAGTGCACCATGTCTGGCAATATTTTCTGTAGACATTGAAGGAATGTACAATGAACCACTGTCTATTTCTGCAGATTAAAAAAAATCAAATTCACTAAATATTTTGGCACCAGTTTTGGGGAGTCCCTCCAGAAAGGTCCCTCCAACTATGCTTCCAGCAGATTGCTCTTCACTCCACATGGTCTCTGCCTCATGTGGGTGTGTGGTACCCACTCGAGAGGACTAGACCATATTGGAGGGGCAGGAGGGGACTGCCTTCCTTCAACAAATATTTATCTGGGGCCTAACAGAGGAAATCTTTCAGACTACCAAAATCTTTCCTGACAGTTTCATCCAGCTAACTTCAAAATCAGGTCAATATATGAGAACTCTCTGGTGGCCCCATGGTTAGGACTCAGCATTTTCACTGCAAGGGCCCAGGTTCAATCCCTGGTTGGGGAACTAAGATCCCGCAAGCCATTTGGCGTGGCCTAAACAAAACAAAAATCCCAAATCAGGTTAATATAAAATATATCAAGACTCAAACGTATAAAGAGGCTACTGAGTTCCATGCCGAAACTACTCAACCAGGAAGTGATGGCGCAGAATCTGGATGTTTCATAAGCTCCCCTCTGGTTTTCAGCATCAGGCAAGATGGGAAAATGGGCACTGTGCTCTCTTAAGAATGTGGGCTTTGAGGGGTGTTCCTGGTCCTTTTTTCACCTAGAAAGTCACCCCCTTCCCACTCTCCATGTCCTGCTGCCTCCCTCTGCCCAGAGCCACAGTGGCAGAATAGCCAACAGGGGACTGTTGGCATAGCCAGCGACCCATTCCACACTTCCTGTCAACTATTCTCCACATGGCCCTTTCTCAGGGTAATACTGCTCCTTTGCATGCCTTCCAAGTTTCTACGCCCCCTCATCTTTCTCAGGATACTGTCCTGGTTCACAGATGGACAGTGAGCCCATATACAGTGAAGCAATCATACCAGTTGTTAGTCTTCACTGCTGTACACTTGATTTAAGTTGGAATTGTTTTTGATGATTTATGTTTAATATTATTTATGATGTTGATGATTATGACACTGTGAGAGCAGAGAAATAATTGTACCCCTGCCACTTGCTGTAGTCCTTTCACCTGTTTGAGACTCAGTTTACTCATCGATAAAATGGGTATATTCATTTCTTTACTCATCCAACCTCTACTTACTGCATGCCTCGTGTAAGGCACCTAAGATGTCTTCATACATGAATCATAAGGTCATTGTGGGGACTGAGCTCATAGCCACCACCGATACATGGTGTTGCTGTTAATTTGGGCCTATGAGCAATTGAAAGCATCAGGCTTTTGGTAATTCTAAGGCTTACAATTTTTTAAATGTATAAGCTAACAAGTACTTAGGAGACTTGATAATCCTGATTTCATACATTAGAAGGTGAGCAGAGCTCATCCCTTCAGGAAGACTTCCATGAAGCCTGATGAAACTGCTAAGGCTCTTGGATCAGCCCTTAATCTATCTTGTCACCTAGGCACAACCAATTCCTCACGGAGGGTGATTTGTGACTTGTTTCACTCAACGGCATCAAAAAAATTTATACTCTATCAGTAGATAGATTTTTACCATTTCCTTTTTTGATGTTCTTTTATTGTTTCCGGCATCTGCTCACTCATTCATTAGACACATATGTTCTGACCTCCATGCCAGGCACTGCCACGGGTGCCAGGATGGGTTAGTATACCTCTCAAAGTCTTGGCCCTCAAGGAGTGGACATTTTAGGGAGGTCTATATATTTTGCTCACCCCCACTCCACACCAAACTGTAAAGTGCCAGAGATCCGAGGCTGCAGTGGCAGCTCTTCCCTTGATGCCTCTCAGACACACAGAGTGAGAACAGCTGAAGGCACATGGATGTCCTCCCTAAAGGCACTTTTTGCTGCCTGACCGTGTGCTGACTTACTAGAATCTCATTTCCATTAGAATTTACATGTCAATACATATATGTAAATTAATCCTTATCAGAAATCTGATGAGGTGGGCATTATTTTAATCTTCCTTTTATAAAGCTACTGAGGTATGGAGAGATGAAGAAATGTAGTTAAAGTTCCTGAAGCTAGTAACTAATGAAGGTGGATTCAAACCTGAGCCATGAAGGTCCTCACGTCAAATCAGAGATTGCCCTCATTGGGCGGTTCTTACTGACACCACTTTCAAATTGAATGTGGAGCCCAGAGTCCTAGCCTTTGGTATCAGGTGGCATTTCATTTTCTGACTGCAGAGTCCTGGGGTGGCCCTATGTTCTAGGCTGAAAACTGAACATCTGGGAAAGAGCAGGCTAACCTTCATGAATTTGTTCATTTTCCTGCATCACCTTGGTTACCTTGCTAAATCCAGCTCAGATAAAAAAAAACTTAAAAAAATTGCTTTCACAGCCAAATTAGAAAACGAGCAAAACATTTTACAAGATACTAAGTGCATGGGCTCTTTGAGACTTAAAGATAGCCAATTCTAAGGGTAAAACCACTAAATAACAGAAATGAGGGTCATTTCAGTTGCTGGAGATCCTGGTTTTTCTGCTATAAGTTTGTTCTCGGGATGCGGAGACAAGATATCAAAGACAGAAGCAGACACTCACTTTCAACTGCAAAGCTGGCACCGGCAGGTCCACCATCGGGGGGGAAATAGATTTTCTTAACTAGGAAAGAAGAAAATATGATTGGGAATGAAATCAGGGACTGGGTTAGAAAGTGCACAGTACCCCCCAAGGAACCCCAAATCACATGCTCTTCAATTTTGACATTTGACGTTTTCTTTTATCAGATGCTACAAAAACAGAGACACTTCTGTTTTGTATGCCCTTGGGGTTTTGTTCCCATATTATGGGCAGTGTTTTTGATTAAGGGTTGCTGACTTCTTCAACAGATCCTGGACTGTCAGGCACTGAGTCATCCAGTGGATATCAGCATTAGTTGGAGAGTGTAAAGAGTTGGCAACAGTTGAGACTTTGGTGATGAATATTTGTTTGAGAATGCATCTAGAACTTTCGGGACTATGATAATGCTGGCATTGTGGGTTTGCTATGATGTGCCTGGCATATACTAGATGCTTGCTAAATCTTTGCTAAATTTGATTTGAACTGCATGGGCTTGTTTTGTTTGGGACGTGATGATTTGAGCTGTGTTCTAACCATCCATCAAGACAGGGTTCTGCTGTGTGCACATAAGCATATACATACAGTTGGCCTCATTTTCCCCTCTGAATCCAGCAGGAACAGATTTTTGAAAAAGAGGACAAGGGTGGGAATTCTCATAGGTTTCCCAAGCTTGACATTTTTATGATTTACTCTTTAAGTACATTGCTAATCAAACTCTGCAAATGATGGAATGGTATTTTAACAGAAAATTTGTTTTTGACATTAGGATGGAACACAGCATCTGACTTTAGACCTCGGTGTAACATAAATATACTTAGTTCAGAAGTAAAAGCAGCTTCTGGCAATTTCTTTCAGGCACAGACCAGGGAGCTGTAAAAGAAAACTCATCCAAGGTGCAGAAAGCCAAAGATGGAGACTCAGCCCCAAGAAACTATGAAGCATCTATTATTACCAGTATTTCATGTGAAGGGCAAATCTTGCAGGAGAGTCACTTGTTTTTTTTGGTCAAAGTACACTTCAGGCCAATTCGTTCCCATCCTTTTACAAAGAAGGGAGTCTTGTTTCTCGATGGGTATTTTGCATCTGCTGCTGCTGCTCCTGCTAAGTCACTTCAGTCATGTCCGACTCTGTGCAACCCCAGAGACAGCAGCCCACCAGGCTCCCCCATCCCTGGGATTCTCCAGGCAAGATTTTGCATCTAGCAGGTGCTAATTAAATATGTCGGGTGAGTAAGTAAATGGAATAAAACAGTGAATGAGCATTAAGAAGGTTTTTGCTTGGGTGAGGAGTAGGGGTCAGGGAGCAAAAGCCCCAGACAGCCAGGCACCATGACGGTCCCCAGGCAGCAAGGGGGCGGCCTCCACTGTTTCTTTGAATTTTAATATGTGGAGCAGATGGTTGGTATAGACGGCCCTTGTTTCTACCCAGGAGTCTGGCATTATTGCAAGTTGCCAACCTGTTTGGAGGATAGTTTTGAGTCCATAGGTGTATCACTGAGCTGTTTTACACATGGGTTATCCGGCAGTTCACAGTGAAGTGAATGGAAGACCCTAAGATTTTAGGCAGCAGCCCATCATTTTTCTAGACTAAGTCCGAGTCAGCAGACCCGGGTGAATATTCTGGGCCAACTGCATCTGGCTGGCTATCTATGCAACCCTTTAGTCATTAAATAGTGACTATCGATACAGCCTAGTGAAGATAGATGTTTTGTCCCTCAGAAGCCCCACAGCTGGAGAGGCAGCAATCAGTCTTCCCATCCCATCTCATGCGAAATCACTCTCAAGCACAACCAATCAGAAGCAACCCTCCAACCGTACTTGGAGGCATTTCCTTACAGTGGGCTGAGCTGGGAGGCAGGTTGAAGAGCAATCCTGTGCTTCCGGCCATCTGGGCAGAGTTGCCATCCTCCCACGAGGCAGATTCTTGAGGATGGGTTAGGCATCTCTCTGGCTGGAGGAGACTTAGGAGGGGCTCATACTTCCCCTCAGGCTGGGGATCCGGAACCAAGTGCCCAGCGGAAAAAGCATGAGGGTAGCCAGGCTCTGGGAAGCTGGGGCTGGCGAAGGAGGAGAAATGCCACAGCTCGCCAGGCTGAACGGAGGGGGCCCCAGTCAGGGACAGTGGGTACTGATCCATAGGCATGAGACCAGATCCATTCAAGCTGCAGCTGGCGGCGCCATTTGCAAAAGGTACTTCCGGCTGTGGCTTTGTCCAGGGAGCAGAGAAACGCCACTGATTTGGAGGCATGTCACTATCTGGGAAGGAAAGATTTAGAAGACAGGTTTGTTTATTGTTTTCAAAATGGAATTAGCTTTTTTTATGGTTAACACAGGGGCTTCCCAGGTGGCTCAGTTGTAAAGAATCCATCTGCCAATGCAGGAGATTCAGGAGATGCCAGTTCGATAGATCTCTGGGTTGGGAAGTCCCCTGAAGGAGGAAATGGCAACCCACTCCAGTAATCTTGCCTGAAAAATCCCATGGACTTACAGTCCAAAGGGTTGCAGAGAGTCAGACATGACTGAGCAACTGAGAATGCACACACCTACTATGTATGGTTAATATAATGTATTTTTTACATTATAGTGAAAATGTAGAGAAGGTTAAAAGAATCACTCTAAGCATAATATCAGAGACTATAAGTGTCTATCTTTAGGTGTACTTCTTTCCAGGATGTTTCTATATGTACACATTGTTTTTCCAGTTGTTCTCATGTTATTAAAATATCACAAACATCCGGCTATAGCAACAAATAGAACCAACACCAGCTTTTCAAATCACTGCATGGCATGCCATCAGAAGGCAGTAGCATGACTAACAAACACAATACTTGGGCAGCTCAGTTATTCAATTTTTTCAATTAACGACATTGGGATAAGCATCTTCATATATACATTTCTATATACTTGTCCAACTAGCCCCTCAAGGAAACTTTTCCAGAAGTAGAATTACTTGATTAAAGGTGATTTATGTTGTTTCTTGCCATTGTTTGACTTTTATTTTACAGCTGATGTTTTGAATACACTGAAGAGAAGAACCCTTCATAAAGTTTTGTGAAGCGTTCCCTCTTCAATGTATTCCAAACACTGGTTGCCAGTATCATACAAGTCTGGGGCTGAAACTTCATTTTCAAGAACGTTCTGGGCCATGGGGATGTTAAGAGACTGGACCAAGTTAGCAAAGCAGATTAGCCAAGTAGAGATCGGAGATGGAGAGGGTCAGTGATGGATAGGAAAGTGGTTGCTTCGTGGGCTCAGTCATGTCTGACTCTTTACGACCCTGTGGACTGTGGCCCACCAGGCTCCTCTATCCATGGGGATTCTCCAGGCAAGAATACTGGAGTGGTTTGCCATGCCCTCCTCCAGGGGATCTTCCCAACCCAAGAATTGAACCCAGGTTTCCCACATTGCAGGCTGATTCTTTACCATCTGAGCCACTAGGGAAGCCCAGTTTCTTGGACTTCTTCCTGCTGCTGCTGCTGCTGCTGCGTCACTTCAGTCGTGTCCGACTCTGTGTGACCCCATAGATGGCAGCCCACCAGGCTCCCCCATCCCTGGGATTCTCCAGGCAAGAACACTGGAGTGGGTTGCCATTTCCTTCTCCAATGCGTGAAAGAGAAAAGTGAAAGTGAAGTCGCTCAGTCTGTCCGACTGTTAGCGACCCCATGGACTGCAGCCCACCAGGCTACTCCGTCCATTGGATTTTCCAGGCAAGAGTACTGGGGTGGGGTGCCATTGCCTTCCCCGGACTTCTTCCTATAAAAGCAAAAGGTTCAAGGTCAAGTGGTGACTCAGGTTCTTCTTGTAAAATTCTTGTGCACTAGCTAATGGGGATGGAGTCTCCTGTGGTCTCAGAGACGCTATTCAAATTGTGCCTCTAACAGCAGCTGAATTGGAGTTCTCAGAGTCTTGGGCAGCTTGACATGAACGGATGTTTTCCCCATTCTCAACACCCACTCATTACTCCGTCCATTGGATTTTCCAGGCAAGAGTACTGGGGTGGGGTGCCATTGCCTTCCCCGGACTTCTTCCTATAAAAGCAAAAGGTTCAAGGTCAAGTGGTGACTCAGGTTCTTCTTGTAAAATTCTTGTGCACTAGCTAATGGGGATGGAGTCTCCTGTGGTCTCAGAGACGCTATTCAAATTGTGCCTCTAACAGCAGCTGAATTGGAGTTCTCAGAGTCTTGGGCAGCTTGACATGAACGGATGTTTTCCCCATTCTCAACACCCACTCAGGCAAGAGGGGAGGCGGGAGAGAGCCCTGGCAGATGGTGCTTAAAGCCTGGAGGTTCTCATCTATCCAAGATAATGAAGGGGGCGTGGGTGTGGAGACAAAGGGAGACTGGAGGGCTGGAGAGGCCGTCTGGCCCCCTTCCCTTCCTCGTGCACCTCACCCAGCGCTCCTGAACGTTCAGTTTGCCTGGATCTTTTCTGATAGCTCTGCCCAGTGATGCTGGAGTGTCTCACCCACCAGCACAGCTTTTCACGTAATATAGATGGTAAGGGCAAAACAAGCCCTACCCTACACAGCACAGATATTCTGCTCAACTTTTCACATTGTTCATGAGCGACAGGTGACGGTCAAGGGCAATGAAACAATCAGCAAGATTTGTTCCTGAGGATGACTGCTACTTTTGAAAACTGATATCTGCTGGGTAGTAGCAATTTGAGGCAGTATCTATGTGGGGTAGTAGCAATTCAGGGCCACTGTGTAGCACAAATAGAATGATTAAGCTGACTTAGGCTAATCACTGTTCCTGCTTCATATTGAATGAGGGTACTGCATGTCCTAAGCACAAATGAGAAACAATGTTTAGCCTGTCAACTGGGCAGTTTCCATCTGAACTGGCCTTCCAGATCTCATACATAGGACAAGGTTTGGAAGGCTTGAAATGTGGAAAGCAGGGCCCCAGCATGTTTTGAATATTTTCTTTAACTGCTTCCCTTCCAGAATTGTCTGACTGAAAGGTTAAGGGGAGTGGGTGGATATGCCTGTCCAAGGTCCCACTTGGTCACTGAGGGCACCAGAGCACAGTCTGGATGGGAGTATGTGGGAAGACACAGAGAATCCCAATCCTGAATTCACAGTAACCCAATTGTAGGCCTTGGGGGGGCCAGAAAAGTCACCTTTCCAGGGCAGGCTTGGGTGTGGTATCCCATGGAGTGGACACCCTGGACTTTGATGGTCTCTTTCTCAGACTTCTTGGACAAACTGCTCCAGTAACCACACCCATCTAGTTGGAGAACCACTGGACTGGCTCATGGTGACACTTCCTTACCCGAGTTCCCCCTCTTAGAGCCCCAGGCAAGACTCCACTGCCTTCTCAAACCCCAGCCTACACTAATGAACGGAGAGCAAGCAAGGAACACTTTGGGGACATTTAGGGAAGGCTAGGTTTTTCATATTCTATTTTTTTTCCTTCAGATGTGAGTCCATACTAGGCAGTGTTTATGAAATATTAACCACCCCATATCTTATGATGTCTTAAAGTGGATGTAGCTTTAGTCTTTTTTAAAATTGAAATATAATTGGCTTACAATATTATTTTAGTTTCAGGTATACAACAGAGTAACTCAATATTTTTAGAGATTATACTCCATTTATAGTTATTCTAAAATATTAGAATATTTTAGAATCTCTGAACTATACATTACATACTTGTAACTTCTGTCCATAGTAATTCATACTTCTTAATCCCCTTCTCCTATTTTGCTCCTCCCCTCCCCCCCAGGCTGGATCTTTCTTTCAGTAGGAATACAAAAGGCTTCCAACCCCTGGACTCCTTCTGTGAGCATCTAGCCCCTGCCTCTTAGTTCCATCCATGCCTCTAGCATTCACGAATCCCCTGGTTCTAAGACCAGGTCCTGTTCAGAGAGCACAAGTCCCCATTTCCTCCATATCCCTTTAGGATGAAAATGTCAGGCTACTCTCCCACCTGTTAAGCAAACCCAAAGACATCACCCATGACCACCCATAGGTGCTTCTGAGAGCCCCAGAACCTTCTAGAAAGCACCTCTAGGCATCAAGGAGTTTGCTTCTACCCCAGAGGATCCTCCCTACACTCTGTCCTTGCATGGTGGCCTTGACACCCTGCTCCAGGCTGGCTTCTGGACACACCAACTTCAATGTCAACCCCTCAGAGAGGCTTCCCCTTAACAGCCAATGACAGCGAGCATGTCCCCTCCCATGGATGGAAGGGGACAATCCATGTAAAAGGTTTAGCATGGTGCCCAGGACCTTATAGGCACTCAAGAAGTGAGAGCTGCTGCTGTAGTTAATATTATTAATTATTATTTTGGTTTAGAAATGCAGCGTAGGTTCACATTCACGGGTTTCTCTCCTGGCTTGCAACACTCTACAGGATCAACCAGGAAAAAAAGCCAAATGGTAACGTGGAGGGCCTGAGGAGTCTCTTTGCCCTCAGTCATCACAGAAGGGAGGGGAGGAAAGGCCAGAGCCAAGGAGCCTGGGAAGCAGCAGTACTTCAGGGCTGATATGGAGGATGGAGTAGATACTGGCTATAAAAGAGAAATTTCTGGGACTTCCCTGGTGGTCCAGTGGCTAAGACCCGCGTTCCCAATGCAGGGGTCCAGGGTTCCATCCCTGGTCAGGGAACTAGATCCCACATGCCACAACTAAAGATCTTGCCTGTTGCAACAAAGATCGAAGATCTGTGCGTCAACTAAGACCTGGTGCAGCCAAATAAATAAAATAAAAATTAAGGCAGATTTCAGAAGCCTTTGCTCCATGTGTCAATTCCCAAAAATAATCCATCAAAGGTGGGCAGGAAAGATTGTAAATCTAGAGGAGCTTTTGTTTACTAAGCACTTACTATGGGCCAGGCTTTTTGTCTAGCATTCTGGATGCATTTCAGGTGAGCTTCACAACCGTCCAGATGAGAAAATAAAGACTCAAAGTGGTTAATGTAACTCGCCTAAGGCCACAGAACTAGCAGGTGGAGAGCTGGCTGAGTCTCAGCTTCATGCTTGGCCAGCTCTGCCTCTTATTATCTTGAGAATGCACCCACTCCTGCAGCTGGAAAGGTGGCAGATGAGTATAACTGGCATAATATTTCTGGCAGCAATTTAACAGCAGATATCAAAACCCTGAAATCTGAGTGGACTTTTTGATATAGTCATTCTACCCACAACAATATATTTTAAGAATATAATCAATGATGCATGTAAAAGTTGAGCTGCAAGGATATTCAATGTGATATTTACATACAGTGAAAGACTGGCAACAATCTAAATGTCCAAAAATTTTAACAGATTTGAAACACTTATAAAAAAAGGATACTCTTGAGGCATAAAATGATGTCTTAGTAGAACATAAAATGGCAGTAAAGATATATATGGTTTATTACCCGTTAAAAAGCCAAGTGACTTAGGTTGTAAAATAGTATGGACACCTAGATGTGCATGTGTTTTGTGTCCTGAATGCTTCTCTGTGTTTTGTAAAATTTCAAAACTTAACACAGTATCTTTGTGATTAGAAAAAGTTAGTTTTGCTCCCCCCTCCCCGAGAAAATTAGTTTTAAAGTAAAAACTTAAGAACCCACTTGACTCAGTGAACTTGAGTCACAGCTGTGAAAGGCCAGTGCATAACTGCCTGGTTGCCTTCCATCTAATCTTTCTTTCCTTCCTTCTTTGTCCCATCTCTACCTTTAATATAAATGCTGCTTTACGATGAAGTTGAAGCTGAGAACCCTCTGAACACACACACATATCTTGCCCCATGAAATTCCCAACTTTGGCCTGACCGATGTGCACACACTGACACTCCCCTCTCTGCCATTTTGGCTGGTGGCACTTGTCTCTGATGTATTCACTCCAGAAACAAAGAAATATTATTTGTATTAGCTAAAGTTGAAATAACACTAGGACAGAGAGACAGCTTGTGGGGGACAGCTCTGTTTCAGGGCACCCCATGTGTGTGTAGGGGGGGAGACTTTCCTACTCAGTCTCACCCCCTCCTTCACAACCACCTGTCTAGGTCCTTTGCTGATTAGCCAGGTTCCCTTTCCCAACTGAAAATGGAGATGAAATACAGAACATGTGCTTGTATTTTGAAAACGGCTAAGAGCTCTGTGCATGCATGTTCAATTATGTCCAACTTTTTTGCTACCCCATGGGCTGTGTGTAGCTCACCAGGCTCCCATTTGTGGGATTTTCCAGGTAAGAATACTGGAGTGGGTTGACATTTCCCCCTTCAAGGGATCCTCCTGACCCAGTGACTGAACCCAGATCTCCTGCATTGGCAGGTGGATTCTTTCCCACTGAGCTACCTGGAAAGCCCAGTAAGAGCTCAGTATCTAGAATCGAATGATCTGGTTGTGAATAGCTGCTCTTATGAGGTGTGGGATCTCGAACAAGTCACTTGATTCTCTGAGCTTCAGTTTCCTCATCAGGAAATGAGCCCGGTGAGAGTTAACCAAAAGGTTACTGTGAAGATTCACTAAGATAATTCATGTGCCAGCCCCTGGGAAAGGGCCTGGAACATAGGAAGCACTCAATAAATGTTGGCCATTAGAAACATTATTAGTGAGAGTGCTAATGGGCAACAGTGTGGATGACCTAGAGATTGTCCTACTGAGTGAAGGAAGCCAGACAGAGAAAGACAAATATCATTATGGTATTGCTTATATGTGGAACCTAAAAAGAACTTATTTATAAAACATAGACTCACAGGCACAGAAGATAAACTTATAGTTACCAAAGGGGAAAGAGGGAATATAAATTATGAGTTTGGGATTAACAGATACACTCTCACAAGAAACTATATTCAGTATCTTGGAAGAATCTGGAAGGGAAAAGAATCTGAAAAAGAATAGATACATATTATATACTTACATATAACTGAATCATTTTGCTGTACATCTGAAACTAACTCAACACTGTAAATCAACTATACTTCAATTTTTAAAATTGAAAAAATAAATTAAAAAGAAAGAAAGAAGCCCAGCATTTCTTCCCCAACCCCATTGGATTCTGGAGGAGGGGAGAGGAGGAGAATGGCTATGAAAGGCCTCAGAAGGCTCAGGTTGTGCAAATACCTTCTCTCAGCAGCCCTTGAGGGAAGGGAGCCAGCCCTGGGGCTGGGCTCGTGGCTGGGACAGGAAGAATACAGGGTGGGTTGTGCACCAAGACAAGCCCCCAGAAATGGTAATTTATGAAGTTACCTACTCTGAAATCGCCAATGTCCTTTTAAAAGGGAAACAATTCCGATACTTTCAGCATGTGTTTTCTACCAGTAGAGCCAGTATAAATTATACCTAAGTAAATAAAAAAAAACAACTTGGATTTGAAAAAAGCAGCCAGGAAATTCAATGGCATTTCCTAGCCCATGGGCCTGTCAGAGCACCCTTAAAATGTGGGTGAGCCCGCCATGGGAGCTCATGAATGGGAGCCTGTTCTCAGCTTAGCTGGGGCCTCACTGAGGCCAGGCAGCTTGGGGCAGGCCTTCAGGGGCTGAGAGGATGCTAAGTGTCGGTGACGAAGAGCCATTTTATGGATTTCCCACCATTTTCGAAGCTGCGTGCAGTTCATAGAACACCTCCAGTGAGAACCACTGGGGACACGTCTTCTTTCAGGGGACCCTCCCCGGAGGCAACAGAGCTTATGAGAAATTTGACTCCTAACTGTGTAAGAGAGTCCTTGAAGAAAAGAGGCTTTCTCCTTCATTTGTTCAGTCAGCTGGACAAACACCGGCCTAACCCACAACACATGCTGCGAGGGAGATCTCTTCATAGTCAGGGGATCTGTGAGACTATCACACGGAAAATGTGACAACTCAGAAGGGAGGTAGAGAAGAAAGCCGCCTCTGTTTGGCCAGAGAAGGCTATCTTGGGCCAGATACAAGACCACGTCCAAGCTTCCTTGGTGGGCAGGGGCTTCATAGAATACAAAGTGAAGTCAGGAGAGTTAAGAAACAGGGCAGCGGCCACCCAGCAGAAGCCAGTGGACAACTTGGAGGCTGAGGGGAGGGTAGTTAACTACCACCTACATGGCACTTACTATGGGCCGCTTGACATGAGTAATCTCACGATTCCTCCTTTAGTTCAATGATACTCAGTTTTACAGATGAGGAAACAGAGGCCCAGAGAGATGAAGTGATGTGCCCTGAGGTCACATGGTTAAACAGTAAAGCTGACCCGGCCCCAGGGTGCCTGGGTCTAAAGCCATATACCAAATGATACTGTCTCTCCAGTAACCCCATCAATGACAGACATCAGCACCCTGTGATCCAAATCACAATTTCACTCATTCCCTAAATATTTATTGAGTACCTTCCATGTGTCGGACATTAGGGTGGGTACTTGGAAAACAGCACTTAACAGACCAACAGCGTCTAGAGGGTAGGAAGAGATAAGAAACCCGTAAAATACACAATATGCCCCATGGTGACGCATGCTAAGAGAAATAAAACAGGGTAAGACAGTGACAGGGTGGGGACTTCTATGTTTTAAATAGATTGTTCAGGAAGGCCAGTCTGAAAGACGACATTCTAACAGAGATTTCAATGAAGGGGAAGTCTTGCAGTTACCTGGGAAAGAGCATTTCAGGAAGAGGGGAGAGAGGAAGTGCAAAAAGCCTGAGGCAGTACTGTACCTGCCACATGCTACGAAGAGCAAGGAGGCTATGCTGGAGTGAGAGAGTGATGAGATCAGAAAGAAAACAGGGGCTCAGGCAAGTGAGGGCCCCCTGGAAGGCCTTGGATTTGACTCCAAGTAAGATGAGACGGTACTGGAGGATTTCGAACAGAGAAGTGATATGGTACAACTTTCTGACTGCTACTTTGAGAACAGACTGAAGGGGAGCAACGGAACAAGCAGAAAGACTGATGTGGAGGCAAAAATCCAGTGGAGAAAGGATGGCTTTTCAGACTAAGGGGACAGGAGTGGAGGTGGAGAAACATGTTCAGAGCTCAGAAAAACTTTGAAAGTAGTACTTACAGAATTGTTCAAAGGGTTGGATGTGGGGTATGAGATAAAGAGAGGAGTTAAAGATGACTGCAATTAATTGGAAGGATGCAGCTGCCATTTATTGAGACTATGGACAGAGCAGGGTGAGGGGAAGATCAAGAGTTCAGCTTGGGGGACGTCCCTGGTGGTTAACACTTAGCCTTCCAGTGCAGGGAATGTGGGCTCGATCCCTGGAAGAGGAGTTCAGATCCCACATGCTTCTCAGTCAAAAAACCAAAACATAAACAGAAGCAATACTGTTAACAAATTCAATAGGCTTTTGGTCCACATCAAAAGAAAAATCTTAAAAAGAAAATTCAGCTTGGGACCTGTTTGGTTTAGATTCCTATTAGCTATGTGAAGTGAAGATATCAACTAGGCAGCTGTGTAGATAAGTCTGAAATCCAGTCTGGGTAAAGATATGATATTTCATCAGCACATAGGTGGTGTTTATGTAGATGGTATTTAAGACAAAGAGACTAGAATAGATCCCCCAGGGCGTGAATGTAGAGAGAGAAATTGAGATCAAAGTCCTAGGGCCCTCAAATGTTTAAGAGATGAAGCCTTGAAGACAAGAGGACATTCAGCAAAGGAGACTGAGAAGGAGGGGTAACCAGGGAGACAGGTAGAAAACCATGAGTGTGATATTGTGGAATCCAAGCAAAGGAGGTTAATTCCAAGAAGAGGGAGCAATCAACTGCAGCAAATGCTGCTGATGAGTCAGCTAAGATGAGGGCAGAGAAAGATCATTTGCTTTGGAAAGTAGAAGTCTCCCACGAGCCTGGATAAGAGTGTTTCAAAGAGTGATGAGGATGACAGCCTGAGTGGAGCAGATCCAAGAGAGCAGAAGAGGAAGAGGAAAGAGCATGCATGGACACCTCTTATGAGTCTGGCTGCGAAATGAAACCAAAAAATGGGACAATAAGCAACCAAGAATTGGTTCTATTTCAGGTTGGGTTTACCAGACAAGCAGGAGAGAGAAAATGAGGGATGACGAATTGCTGGTGCTGACAAAGAAACGATTGTTATATATTCAAGGCAATGTGTTTAGAATTAACTCAGAGTCAAATAGCCAAAGTGGACAGACTTAGCTATGCATGAAGAGCCTAGGATTTTGACCCTTCCTAGGAGCCAGATAGAGCCTCTGAATCCCATTGACCACATGGATGGGCTTTTAACCACACATCAATTCCCCAAATGACTCAAGAGCAGCCATTCCTGCAGCTGCTCTGAAGTACTCAGCACACCCTTAGACAGCACCTCCATGCTCTCCACCCAGCCCCTGGTCCCCAGTGTTAGCTTTAGTACCTGCTCCTACTATGCTCCCCTTCCACATGTTTCCTGAACTCCAAAGAGTCTCTGAGAAAACCATCTTACTTGACTGGAAAAGTTATTTCTAGGAGAGAAGCAAATTCTGAAAGGCTAGAGAGGCTAATACACCAATTCTCTATCCAGACCCAGAGTCTGGCCAGTCAGAGTGATGGCTTCTGAAAACCCGTGAGCTCTTTACCCACAGGCAGAGGCCCCCTCCTGGGAGGCATGTCCATCCTCCAACGGGAGCAGGGCATTCAGCGCATAAGCTCAGCACCTTTTGGCATTGCTCTCTTGAAGTAAGTGTTTTGAGATGAGACAATGCTTAAAAAAAAAAAAAACACCCAATAGTGTGTGCAATAGACACCTGCAGTACTGTTAAGGGTAGGGAGAGGGATGCGGAGAGACAATCATTTTATCCACCTCCCTCTGGCCCCACTCCACCCACTATTAACTGAGAGAAGCCTGGGTGTTTCTACAGAGGACACATGCCCAACTCCTTTGGTGTTCTTGCCCTGTCAGACCAAGGTAGTAACAACAATAATAATGGTGCTCTCGTCGCATACTGAGTGTGAACCCAGCATTTAACCTAATTGAGGACACAATGAAATCCGTATATTAATTTGATTAAAGTGTCCTTTTTTTCCCTTTCTTTTCTGCCCACGCCATGTGGCTTATGGAATCTTAGTTCCCCAACCAGCGATGGAACCTGTGCCCCCTGCTGTGGAAGCGTGGAGTCTTAACCACTAGCCCACTAGGGAATTCCATAAACAGTGTCCATTTTCAAGCGAAACTTCTGAGAAAGGGGTGTGGCTTCTCACGGAACAGAATGATGTGCCTTTAGCAAATATACACACGTCTCAGAACATCAGAACTGTTCTTTGATGATAGCCTGATAGGGAATTCCAGCCCCTCCCTCCCGACATGCTCACCATTCCTCAGCAGCACATCTCCGCTCGGGCTGGAAGGGTTCTGTCCCTGGGGGCTCTTGACATTGCCCAGAGCTCTGGAGAAGTGTTCATCCACCACACTGCTAATGTCCCCTTGGAAATAGGTGAAAAGGACACAGCGGGAATTCCATTCAGTTTTAATAGGGTTCTGTGTGTGGACGGTGGTCTTCGTCACGTCTTCCATGGTGACTCAGGGGAGAGCTGCAGAGCAAATGCAAAATGTTACTGGCACTCTTTTTCCAAGCAGTTTGGCTAAGTTGGCAGAAGTGGCTTCCTTGAGGACAAGCAGTTTGCGCCTAAGGTTCAGGTTCTCTCACTGGGGCTCCCAGGGGCTGCGCAGCTGCTGAGCAGTCTTCAGGAAATAAGATAAAGTGCTGAAGGGGTCCTCTCTTATAAATGCAAAAGAGTGCCTGGGAACGTGATTAGAAGAGCATCAGGAAATGGAAAAAAAAAAAAAAGGGAAAGAAAAAGGACACTGAAGCCAAAGACTGCAGTAATTTGCCAGCTGGGGAAGTGCCTGCCTCCCACTAGAGTCCCCTGAACAAGGGCACGAGTACTCCAGTAGACCTTGACTAAGCAATCAGTGGATACCGACAATTTGTTTCCCCAGCAAGCCTTGACTTCCACCTTACCCACTTCTGTGCAGAAGCACCAAACACCAAATTCTCCTGCTCCCCCTAACATGGTGATTCGTGTGGGATGGGGTCCTGCACTCACCCCCACCCCATCTTAGAATTAGCGATTACAATCAAGGCCTCCAGACAGACATACTCTGCCCAGAGTCACTTAGAAAATGTCAGAGCTTTAAATCCAGGTGCATATTGCTTTATTTATTTATTTTGGCTGCACAGCGTGGCTTGCAGGATCTCAGTTCCCCAGTGAGGGACTGAACTCGGACCATGGCAGTGAAAGCCCGGAATCCTAATTACCAGGCCATCGGGGAATCCCCAGACAGATACACTCGGCACCCAATGCAACTAACATTTTTCACACTGATACTTTGTTGGGAAAGAGCACTCTGTTCACCAGGCTTCCTGTGCGCCTAGAGTGGTGCCTGCTCAATATTTAGCAAATGCCCCAACAGTCATTTGCTGAATTGCCTTCAACTTGCTCTCAATGGGTCCTACCTGTGAGCTCCCTGAGGGCAGAGGCTGTCCTTTTTTGCACCCAGGCAGGAACCAGGCATGCAGACGCACTGCAGAGAGAAGCCATGGCCTTCCTTTACCAGGGAAATAGTTCTGGGTGCTTCGTCACCTCTGGCCATCCAATCCAACTTGCCCAGAGTTATGGCTAAAGACATTTTGAATCAAGTCATTCTGATGCATATAAGGCAAATGACTAGAGTTGAATAGCCCTTCTCCTGGTCTAGTCTCTGAGATCCAGAAGGATGGGGGCCATTTCTTATTCATTTCTTTATCTCTAGCACCTAACACTAAGTAAACAATGGCTGAGTGATGAAATGCCATTTCGTGCAGAGAAAGCACAATGCAAGGAAATCACACCAATTAGGGCTCAGAGGACCTGGGCTTGCCCTTGACTGGGTGTGTGCCTTTGGGGAAATCACAGGGCCTCTCTGGCCTTCAGATTCCTCTAGGGTAAAATGAAGAGGTTGGGGTATATGAATTCTTCAGCCTATTTTATTTTTCTGCCTGAAGTGTCAGTCGATTGTCACGGGAACATTAGGAGGGAATCTGGGAGTAAGCAGAGGACCCTTATTTAAAAGTTCTCCTTTCAGAATCTTAGCCCCAGTCACAGCTGGATTCTGTTGTCTCTAGAAGCCTTTGATTGAGCACGTCAATCCGTTTCCCCCTGGGTGATAGACATGTTAAGCATCATCAGCCACCACCCTAAAAAAATGAATCCACTGTATTCTTATTTCAAAAAACATGGGAACCACCATGTTGAAAAACCGTCCAGTGGTGTCTTCTAAAGCTAAGCGTACGCTTACCATAAGACCCAGCAATCCCACTTCTAGGCACATAACCAAGAGAAACAAAAGCAGATGTGTGCACAAAGACTTCTACACGAGTTCGTAGTGGCTTTGTTTATAAAAGTGAAAACAGCCCAAATGTCCATCACCAGGAGAACAAATAAACGAACTGTGACATTTTCATACAATGGAATGTTCTTCAGCCATAAAAAGGCACAAACTACATCCACCCAACAGCATAGATGAATCACAAAAACATTAACCTGAGTGACAAAAGCCAGACACGAAAGACTGCATATTGTATGACTTCACTTACATGAAACAGGCACAAATAATCTATGGTGATAAAAATCAGTACAGCAGTTGCCTTGAGGTAGAGCTTGGAAAAGGGTGAGAGTGGACTCACAGGGGTGCTGGAAATGTCTTACATCCTGAAGAGGGTGAGGGTTACATATGGATGCAGATGTGTCAAAACTCATCAAATTGTGCAGTTCAGATCTGCAAGTTTCACTGAAGGCAAATTATTCCTCAGTGAAAAAGCACATATCTTCAGATACTTGGGACTTTGAGCAATAAAGCAAAGGTGTAATCCTTGAGCACATTATGGCATCTCAAAGTATAATCTCACTTATCTGTGGAATTTTCAAGAGCTAAACTACAGAATAAAATGGTCATTCCCAGGGGCAGGGGAGACAGAACCAATGTTGTTTAAGGGAATAAATGTGCAACAAGCAGTGAACAAGCCCTAGAAATCTACCACACAGTGCAGTGAATCTAGACAATACCGCATTCTAATCATCAAACTTGCTAAAAGATGAATTTAATTATTTGAACCAATAAAAGAAAGGGTAATGATGCATCATGATAGAGGTGTTAATTATGGCCATGATGGTAATTGTATGACAATATATAAATTTATCACATTAACATGTTGTACATGTTAAATCTACACAATGTTATCTATCAAATATATTTACAAAAAATAGCAAATCAAATGAATAATAAAGCGATGGTATTATGAATGACCAAGTAATGATAAGCATGGACGAAGCCTTGTTGCTAAAGCTGCAGTTCACAGAAGACCTATTCTGTCCCAGAGGCTCCAAATATATTTTCTCCGATCTTTACAACCCCCAGACTAGGTACTATTATCCCCATTTTAAAGATGGGCAAATCTGGGCTTAGAGAAAGAGGAAATCAAGGGCCCAGGCCATGCAGCTAGGTGGTGGCAGAGCTGAGGTTTGAACCCAAGTCTCCCTGGCTTCGGTGTCTGACCTTTTCTCACCATCCCTTTCTACCTGTTGGGGCGAACAGTCTCTTCCCCTCCATGGGACCCTCATCCTGATCCAGTCCTCTGGCTCCCAGTCAGGCCGGCAGACGGTCTGTCCGGTCATTCTCATGGTGTCTCCTGGAAGCCTTCACCTGCAAAAGCAGCTTAGCACCTTTGTGTGTCTTGCCCTCTTACCCTCTTGCCAGTGGCTGGTGCCACTGGCTCAGGTATAACCCAGCCTGCCACCTCTCCTTGCTAAGTCTCCCTGAAGCCATGAGAAGCAGCTGGCTGGACCCCTGAGACATCAATACCGTGAAGCACGCTCCTAGCCTCCCTGGGCAAAGACCATATGCTAGTTTCATAGAAATAGAGCAGTTCAGAAAATACCGTCTCGGTCCCCCTCACCTGAGGAGCTCAGACCTCACACAACTGCGGATCCTCAATAAATCTTAAGTCCTACGCATGCCCCTCTTTTCCTTGCCAAACACATGGACACATACTCTAAAAGAAAGCCCTGAAGTACATCTCTGGATCACATCTCATGAGCAGTTCCCTGGCTGTAGTCAGACCTCAGGGGATGAGGGTCTGTATTCGAGGGTTATTCACATCTGTAAGCTGTTACCTGGTTTAATCCTTTACATAATCGCCTCCCACTGGACCTCTGGAGTGACTTGAGCGGTTTCATCCCCGCACGAACCCTCCTTGAAGGGTCTCTTTCCTTGGGAAGTGAAGTGGTGAGGTGGGTCTGGCTTAAAGGAGGTGCTGCAAAGCTGGAACCGAGGGTAGGACTTTCCTGGCCAAGATGCTGCTGTATTGGCACCTCGCTTTGTAGCAAAAGCCTCTTGCAGACAAAACCCTTGGCCTTGGCCAAGCTTTGCCAGGTGTGCAGTTCAAATAGTGTAATTACAATATTCCCCAGTGCTCAGAAATTTAAGAAACCCAGTAGGCAAATGCCTGGTTTTCGGCCCAAATATTTTGGGCCAAGAGGAAAGCAAGAGCAATAGTTTGGCCTCCATTCTACCAGGATGCCTGCCTGCACACACTTACCACCCTTCTGAGAAATGGTACCCAGCACCCCTGGGCTTGGGATGGGGAGTCTGAGAGGTTGTCACAGTGATCACTTGGAACAAAGCCCCAAATGCACCGGAAGGCATCTCCTTAAGCAAAGCATGTGATGCCCCCTACCAGCACCACCTCCCCCCCAGCCCCAGTTCCTTCTCAGTTGAATTCCCATCCCTCCTGCCTCCCCCAGAGATCCTACCTTCTCTCACCTTAATTCTCGACCATCAGCGGTGGAGACACAGCAGGATGCTATGGCCGGTCGAAGGTGTGTTTTGCTGGCTGGAGCTGCCTGGCCTGCTTTAGAGCAGCTCAGTACTGGTCCGAGCAGGGCCTGGCGATCTTGTGCCCTCCCCTCGCTAACTTTCTACCCCTCTAGCTGAGCCTATACGAAGCATTTCCTGCTAGCTATCTATTAAGAATGCAGAAAATGTACTCCAACAAGTCAATCGGGTTGGGCACCTGCAGGAATGAGGAAAATAGGTAGTTCTTTTTTATTTCTTTCTTTTTGCATTAAAAAAAAGTGCTTAGCGATATTGTCTCTTAAAGTGGGCAGCCAATTGTTTGCCTGGAAACCACACACAGAGTAGTAGCGTCTCCAGCATCAGTGCTGGGGCTGGGATCCAACTGATGGGACTTTGGCACTGAGTGAAAGCTTGGCTGGTCACTAGTTTCTTCCTGTGGGAAGAGAAAGGGAGCCCAGCCCTCTAGGATTCTGGACTTTCTCAGGCTTCCATGGGCCCAGAGGGATCGAGGACTTCTCCAAACCTGCAATAGATGAAGCAGTTAGGACTCCAGCTTCAGGCTCATAGCAAAGGAGTCCCAGTCCACATTCTGAAAAATCTGCAATAACACCATCATTCAGACCCCAAAGCCTGGAGCCGTTCTTTGCTTCCCCCATTCTCTGTTTCAACCATATTAATTTAATAGATATTTATTAAACACTTACTATATGCCAGGCACCATTCTGGGAATTTTGTTCCATAGTGAACAAAACAGACCAAATCCCTGCCTTCGGGGAATAATGAATACGTAACATGTTTTATGTTTGCCTATAGTATATGGACTTGTCAGGTGTCAGTAAGTACTATAAAGAGAAATTAATCAGCCAGGGAATAGGAAGTGTCTCATTTATCTAGGATGTTCATGAAAAAATTTTCTGATGAGGTGATATTTGATCAGAACCCCGGGTAGTGGGAGAAGCATGTCAATACCTGCTTGCCTGATATCTGGGGGAACATCTAATACAAAAGATGGGATCACACCCAACCTGTTCAGAGAAGGGTGAGGAGGCCAGCATGGCCGGAGAGGAGGGGAGGGGAGAGATGGGGCCATGGCACAGAAAGCCTCCTCGGCCATGCTTAGGCTGTGGACTCTTTCTGTAAGTGAGAAGGAAACCCATTGGAGACATTGGAGAAAACCATCACAAATCCTGACATACAGAGCGTCAAAACACATTCCAGTCCCGTCCTTTTCTTGGTCACCTCCGTCCTTTGTCACCACCTCGGCCCTGCTCACTCTCCTGCAAACCCCCATGATTTCTCTGCAGGACCACAGCTTCAGAACTCAGTACTTCCACCTTTCACCTTTCTAATTCTTCACCCCAAGACAGCCACAGTGATCATTTGAGGATGTGCATTAAACACTGTCACGCCTTGTTAAAAAGCTTCTAGTGGTTGTTTTTTCCTGACCTTGCCCCAACCTTGCTTCACTCCAGCCCCACTCACTGCTGACTGGTCCTTGACCCGGGATGCTTGTCCCCCAGACCACCTCCTGACTTGCCCTCCTCTTCAATGAAACCTGGGCTCCGTCACTGCCTCTGAGAAGCCTTCCCTCACCATCCTATCCAAGCCAGCAGCCTCTCATACTCTGTCCTCTTCTCCCACTTCCTATTTCTTCAGGGTACTTTTCACCTCTGGATGTCGTATTGCAGAGCTCTTTGTTTATAGTTGGTCGCCCCTTCTAAAATCATGCCTGGTATATGTATTACTAGGATTTCAGTAAATATTTGCTAAATGAATGAGTGAGTAGCGAGGGGAGAGAGAAATTATTCAGGTATTCACACAAATAAATAGACAACCGCAAAGGTAATGAATCAGTATCTGGTGCCAGGCGAGGCTGTGATAAGGATGCCTGAATTCATCAGTGAAGGCCAAGTTGTCTTCCCTGTGTAAATAATGCTCGAGCTGAGATCCCAGAGGCTGAGAAGGAGTTAACCACGCGAAGAGGGGAGAGATGACTGGTCCAAGCAGAGGAAACAGTATGTTCAGCAGCCCTGTGGTGGGAGGGGCCTGGCAAATATGAGTCACAGGGAAAAAGGTAGGGAGACAGTGGCAGGGAGTGCCTTGCAAGGTGAGCTGGAAAAGTAAGCAGGGGCCAGAGCCAGCAGGGCTTTTCGAGCCCTATGGAATAACTCTATCTCTTTCCTAAGAAGAAGAAGAAGCTATTAAATGGTTTTATGGAGATGTGTGTTGAAAATGGAGAAGGGGAGGGAGTCAGAAATGAATCAAACCCACGCCTCTGATAGTGAAAGCACAGAGTCCTAACCACTAGACTGCCAGAGACGTCCCCAGACACGCATTTTGAAATCCTTGGTCTGACTGCAATATCAAGAAAGAATGGAGGGAGCATGTGGCCGTGAAGAGATCACTTTGTGGTCTAGGGTACAGAGGATGGTAGCTGCATCTGGGAGTTGAGGTGAAAGCAGAGAGAAGTGGATGGATTCAAGATGTATTTAGAAAACAAATTTGATACTGGATTGGATACAGGGAATGAGGAGGTCTCAAAGATGACAACTCCTAGGTTTGGAGGATGCATAACTTCATTGATTAGTGTGCCTTTCAGAGCTATGAAATATCACTAGTGTGTTTTCTTTAAGAGAGGAAATCAAAGATTTCTGTTTGAACATGTTGATTTTGAGGAATTTTTGAGCTATCTAAGAAAGGATGACAGTAGTCCATAGGCAGATAGGTCTGAGTTGGAGATAGAAACATGGAAGCTAATGTTATATAAACTCTTATTAAAGCCTTAGACTCTAACTCACCCAGGAAGAGTAGAGACTAAAACATAGAAAAGAATTAAAGCACTCTAAAAAATAAGGGAAAATAAAAGAAGCAAGACCTGTTCATGTAACTGCAACCTTTACCAGTCAGGTGGAAGTGACGAACCAACAGACATTACAGAGAAAGAATGGCAAAGGAGAGAGGATAAACATCATGAGAGTGTCAGGACCCTACAGCCCAAAGAGGACCATGTTTCAAGATGGTGGAACCTATCACCTGGGTCCCATCTGCGGAGATGTGGGAGAATCTGATGTCTGAAAATTAGATTTAGTAGCATGGAAGTCATAAGTGATTTTAGTGAGAGATGCTTGCTGGAGTGATAAGGCCAGAGGCAGGCTCCAGTGGGATGGGAGAAGAAGAAAGTACCCACAATGTGAAGAGGAGTTTGCAGGAGTTTGGAGGTGAAGGAGAGTGGAAAGATAGAGCAGAATCCAGGAGTGGGAGCATCAGGGCTTGAATGACTTGGGATAGATTTCAACATGATTAAAGACCAGTGGAAAGGATCCAGTTCAGAGAAAGAGATTGAATCTACCACAAAAAGAAGATATTGTTAATAATAAGAAAACATTAGAGAAAGCAGGGGGAGAGAGTGGGATCAAAGTCCAGGTGGAAAGATGGGCTTTAAATACAAGGAAGGACTGTTCTGTTTTCACAGGAGAAAAGGGACATAAAATGGTCGCAGACATACATAGTTTATAACTTTGGTACCTCTGTAAGTATTTATCTACTTATTTTCAGTAAGAGAGGAATTGGACTAAGATGCAAGAGATCTTGACTTTTGTATAAGTTCTTCCCCGAAATAGACTTATAGCCTTGGAGAAGTTCTTTCTCATTTCTTTGCCCATTTTTAAAAGGAGAGTGCTCTATTAGATGATCTCTAGGATTTCTTACCACTATACTTTAAGTAAATCAAGGGAATGTGAAATTCAAATAGCACAGTGGTAAAGAATCCACCTGCCAAGGCAGGAGACACAAGAGATGGGGGTCAGGAAGATCCCTTGGGGAAGGAACTGGCAACCCACTCCAGTATTCTTCCCTAGGAAATCAGGTGACAGTCCATGGGGTCACAAAAAGACATGACTGAGCACAGCACACACACATACTTTCAGCACTTCCAGTGGGCCAGCTACTGCACTAAACAATTAATGTGTATTAAACCACTTAAATAATTCTGCAAGGCTGGCACTATTATGATCCAATTTAAAAACGAGTAAACAGAGCCACAGAGAGGTTAAGAGCTTGTTGGAGCCAGGCAGTCCGATTCTATAGGACTGTACACTAAACCACTGTTATCTGACCTTTTGGAAACAATAGGAAATTTCTGGAAATTATACTCTGGAACCCACATCCTGCTCACACAGGAATGGAAGAAGGATATTGGAGAAATGATTATGAATCTTCCAAATAGAGCCCCTGAAAAGCTCAGAATTCGCAGGGCTTAGGAGTTAGAGTGAGTCATGAAACAGAAAGTAGAGTAGATAGGTAAAGGTCTGCCAAAGTGGCTGGGCCATTCTCCAACTCTGTGCACAGTGTCTTGCTATAGTGTTTAGCCCTGGCCATGGCCAGTGAGAGAAGTTTTCTAAATAAAGCCCTTCTTGTGCACAGAAAAGGAGCCCAGCATTGACTCTGTGGTTGGAGAGATAAGTGGGGATTGTCCAGGTAATTTGTAGACCACCATAAGGCTATGGAGAACAAAGGACATGCTGGAATGGCAGTTAAATCCTCTAAACCATGATACATCCACTAAGACACTTTCCCCACCTCTGATTGCCACCTGTTCCCCACCCATGCCTCATAAACAGGAATCCTCCTGTTGGCACATCCTAACTGTTCACCTGCACAGCTCTGTCACATTTCGAGAAAAAACCTGTCTGGTGAAGAGTGATTCACAACTGCTGAAGACTACAAATCAATTAACCAAAACGTAGTCATCTCAGTCCTTCATACGAATGGCCTGTCAGTAGACGTTTTAGGAAAACCAACAGCACAATGGAGAAACACTAGAATGAACAAGAAAATAATTGACTTCCGAGGGGAAAGTTCATGTGGAAAATGTTTTAAAACTTCTACCTTGCATCCTGAGAGATGTCCGAGAGAATACTGCATTGCTGGAAAAAATTAGTCTGCTAAGAACAACTGCTGAAATAAAACAGGTCCATCGCAATGGGCATAACTTGAAAATGGTCTTAGTAGCATGGAAGCCAAATCATGGAAGAACAGTAGGATAGACTATGGAATGCAAAGGAGTATTTCATATTTTTTTAAGGTTCCACATCAGCAGGGAACAAATGGATGAATCAGTTGATGGTATCAAGACAACGGATTATTCATTTGGAAACAAATTAACTTAGAGGCATATCTTAAAGTTCAGTTATCCCCTTTCTCTCCCACTTGAGTTTCTCAATCTCTATCGGATCATTTCCATCATTATTCAGATATGCCCATGTATCTCCCATTTTTTAACACCTCATCCATTTCCATTCCCATTCTTTTGTTCTTCTTCAAAGCAACATTTCTTAGGCTTGTGGTCCATGATTAGTCACTATCTCTACTTCTTACCTTTCCTTTCCCTCCTAAACTCAGTCCATGGGGGTGTCCATTCTTACCACTCCAACATATCTGCTCTTGTTGAGGTCACCAATCATCTCAACATTACTAAATTCAGAGACATCTCTCTGTCCTTGTCCTACTTGATCTCTTACAGGTGTTTAGCAGGGTTGGTCACTTGCGTTCTTCAAACATCCTCTTCTGGGTTTCTTATTTTCCTCTGACCCCACTCTTTCTTATTTTCCTCTGACTTCACTGCCTCTTTTTTCCCAATCTCCTTTGTTCAACGGGATTGCTTAGTTTTGGGCTCTCTCCTTTGATTCTATAATCTCTTGTTTGATAGTCCCACCTCCAGAGTCATAAATATCTTCTAGGTAACAATGACATTACATTACTTTGCCAACAAAGGTCCGTCTAGTCAACGCTATGGTTTTTCCAGTGGTCATGTATGGATGTGAGAGTTAGCTATAAAGAAAGGTGAGCACTGAGGAATCGATGCTTTTGAACTGTGGTGTTGGAGAAGACTCTTGAGAGTCCCTTGGACTGTAAGGAGATCAAACCAGTCCATCCTAAAGGAGATCAGTCCTGAATATTCATTGGAAGGACTGATGCTGCAGCTGAAACTCCAATACTCTGGCCACCTGATGCGAAGAACTGACTCATTGGAAAAGACCCTGATGCTGGGAAAGATTGAGGGCAGGAGGAGAAGGGGACGACAGAGGATGAGATGGTTGGATGGCATCACTGACTCGATGGACATGAGTTTGAGTAAATTTCAAGAGTTGGTGATGGACAGGGAGGCCTGGTGTGCTGCAGTCCATGGGGTCGCAGAGTCGGACACGATTGAGCGACTGAACTGAACTGAACTGACACAAATTTACATCCCTAGCCCAGACCTCTCCTCTGATATGCACTTCAAACATTGTATGTTGAAAACTGAGCTCTGAATTCCTTGTGCTCCAATTGTTTCTTATGTTTTATGAAAAGTAAATACTAGAAGAGTTAAAGATAGAAACATAAAAATTAAACTATTAAACTACAAAAAGAATATGTAGAAATGTATATAGGGGAAATATATTATAGTAAGTATCATTTGAGATGGAGGAGGTCTTTCAAGCATGCCACAAAGCTCAGGAGGTATAAAGGGAAAGATTTTTCCACTGAAACACAGAAAACTCCTGCATACCTAAAACGAACATAGAGTTACAAGACCAAGGACGGAGAAAAACTTCTTGCAGCACTTATCACAAATGGCTACTATTTAGAATAGAAAAAGAACTACAAATCTTTGAGAAAAGTCAAGCAAGTCGATAGAAAACTTGACAAAGGATATGAAGAGGCAAATACAAGAGGAAGAAACATCAAGAGTCAACAAGAGAGAATAGATGTTTCACTTCCCTAGTTATTAGGGAAATATAGATTAAAATGAGACCCCACTTTCAACTATCAGATTGGCAAACATTTTAAAGATTAACAACACTTAGTAATTAACAAAAATATGGGGAAACTGCACACTTTCACACACCATTGTAGTGAGTGGTGGTGTGAGCTCAACATTTTTGGAGAGCAATTTGGCAAAATTTTAAAAATGTACATGATTTACGATGCAGCATCCCTCCTTTATGAAATATATTTTAAAGAAATGCTAAAAGGCATTTAAAACTCAACTGGCATTTCACACAATGTTCTGATTTATAACAAGATAACTACAGGTCAACTGTGATCGTCTGAACGTGAACACCGTTCATCTGTGTAAACCTCCGGAGAGACTGATAATAACTGTTAGTCTTTGCTTAATTTAAGAACAAAACAAAACTAAAGGGAACTAAAGAATGTCAATCTACAGAGAGGTACAGTAAAAATTCCCATTTTATCAGATGGGTAGAGCCTGCAGCTATTAGATAAGCAACGGTATTCTTCGGGTATGGGGGAGGGGAGACAGTGGATATTTATCTAAAGCATTTCTTAAAAATTTATTATAGTTTATGGTAGGAAATGAAACACATTTGTGTCGCCCCCTCTTTTCCTCTTTTAAAAGTGAATTGCTTCCCATAATCTAAATTCACAGTTTAGAAATGGTCAAGTGTTATTCAAATAATCTCCTACCATATTTATTTAGTAAAGCTAACACCTCATGAAGACTGCATTATCTAAAATCAGTGTTTCATTGCAATGCTTGGCAGCACAGTGGATATGTTCATTACAGCTGTGTTAACAATCAATGTCGATCTCCACGTGACCTATTTAGTTTCTCCGGACACCACCAGAAGTGCCCTCCCTCTCCTTCTGTTCTTGGTGTGCCTGACTTAACACATCTTTGCAGCTCACATACTTCCCTTACGAAGCTTTTCCTGACTCCTGCCCCCTCCCCCACCATGGAGGCGGGATCAGTGTTTATTTGTGGCCCCACTGCTTCCAGGCCAGCCTTCTATCAAGACTGGCTGCACCAGCAGCACCTGGGAGCTTGTTAGAAATGCAGAATCTCAGGCTCTACTCCAGACTTAGGGAATCACACTCTCTGGGGGTGGGGTCCAGTGTTTTAACTAGTTTTTCAAGTTTTGCATACTGAAATTTAAGAAGCACTGACCTAGGGGTACTTGACCAGAGCCTCATCAATCTCTGGGTACAAATGAAGTCACACTGACATCACTGCCCAAATGACACTAGCTCCCTTGGTCACCCACATTTGCGGGACTCTCAAATCCTTTCCAGGTCTGCTCCCTTCCCCACCGAATATTTCTGTGGGTCCCTAGGGTGTGTTCACAAATGCACCTGAGTTGATCAGGATGGCTGCTCGACCCTGCTGTGCCTGATCTCCACTGCTGCTCAAGAGGAAATTTTTTTGAAAAAATAAATTCGTTTCTTTTTGGTTGTGCTGGGTCTTTGTTGCTGTGAGGGCTTGCGGCAAATGGGGGATTCTCACTGAAGTGGCTTCTCTTGTGGAGCTGGCTATAGGGCACGTAGGCTTCAGTAGTTGTGGCACCTGGTCTCAGCAGTTGCAGCTCAGAGGTTCTAGAGCACAGGCTCAATAGTTGTGACGCATGGGCTTAGTTGCTCTGAAGTATGTGGGATCTTCCCGGATCAGGGATTGAACCCATGTCTCCTGCATTGGCAGGCAGATTCTTTACCACTGAGCCACTAGGGAAGCTCAACAGGCATCTTTTAAGCTGATAGATAGTTCTACACAATCCACTTAAGAGCTAGTTCAGTTCCTCAAGTGAGCAAAAGTATAACTGTGTTTTGGCTGGTGGAGTTAGATGTGGGTAACTGCTGGTCACAACATAAGGCTAAATGTGTTATCTACCCCATAACTTGCATGGAGCAATCGAATTGCCCAACCAAAGGTAACTTGCTTGCATCTCCAATTGAAACATCCTACTGAAGTGTTTCCCTGGTGGCTCAGATGGTAAAAGCATCTGCCTACAATGCAGGTTTGATCCCTGGGTGGGGAAGATCCCTGGAGAAGGAAATGGCAGCCCACTCCAGTATTCTTGCCTGGAAAACCCCATGGATGGAGGAGCCTGANAATTGAAACATCCTACTGAAGTGTTTCCCTGGTGGCTCAGATGGTAAAAGCATCTGCCTACAATGCAGGTTTGATCCCTGGGTGGGGAAGATCCCTGGAGAAGGAAATGGCAGCCCACTCCAGTATTCTTGCCTGGAAAACCCCATGGATGGAGGAGCCTGATAGGCTACAGTCCTTGGGGTCGCAAAGAGTCGGACACGACTGAGCGACTTCACTTCACTTCACTGAAGTGTTTCGACCTGTAAGCACCCCCTCCTCTCTTGCACATCCATTTCTCTGCAGCATACCATCTGCATAGTGTCACACACACTGTGTGTGTGTGTGTGTGTATGCTCATTAAAAAAAAAAGACTTCCAGTTCTGGTCTGATCTGTTAGAAACTTGGAAGTCACCAATGCATCCTAACAATAAGTGAAAAGCTACAAACTTAAAAATCAACAACTCTTCTTATATTCATAAGACTAGTGAGGTCACAGGGCAAACTGCTGCCCCCAAATAGAAGAGACTGACAGGGGAATACAGAGAGCCACAATTTACTGGAGCAGAAACCACTGAGGAAAGTGGTGCGCGGGCAGGAAAACCTGAACTGTAATCAACAAATTGCTGGAGGATCAGTATGGGCAAGTCTGAGAGATAAAATACTCCAGGGGGACCTAGTCAGCAGTGAGTGTCCACATTTTATGAGTTTTACCTCCAGGAACTCGACCAGGTTCTCACAGTAAATATTCGAGAAAAATTCCCTTGTGCTTCCAAAAGGGGGAGGGGAAAAGGAACCATTTTGAAAAACAACCAGAGCACTCTTTTTTTTTTTTTTTAACAAGATCTACCCTCAAGAGAGACAAGAGAGACTAGTTAACCAAAGCCTAACCTACTAAGGTTTTTAGTGGACCCTTTCACTTTTCACTTTCATGCATTGGAGAAGGAAATGGCAACCCACTCCAGTGGTCTTGCCTGGAGAATCCCATGGACGAGGGAGCCTGGAGGGCTGCCGTCTCTGGGGTTGCACAGAGTCGGACACGACTGAAGCAACGTAGCAGCAGCAGCAACTGACCTGAGAGAAGAAGGGAAATACTCAACTCTAGCCCCTTCTAGCCTTCCTCTCCCACCTAAGGAGGGAGAAAAAGCTGAGAAACACTTGTGAGTTCATATTCCCGAGGCAAAGGCCCACTAAAAGACTGAGACCCAACACCTTATCTGCATATCACTAAAGGTCTGTGTATCAGAGTTCCTTTCATCTCATACATCGCATCTAAATTTCATGAAAAAATTCCAAGGCATACTAAAAGATCAAACACATATTTTGTTGTTTTTAAATGATCCTTTCAGTACAGAAAAAAATTTAATAAATTTCAACACATATTCATACACATTCATTCTGAAGCTTTTATAACTTCAGGAAACTCAGAATGGAAAAGAACTCCCTTAATTTGATAAAGGGCATCTGTAAAACACTGACATAATAATAAATAATACATCAAAACACAAATTTGAAGAAACAGAGCAACCATCAGAACCAGATGTTGGAATTATCAGACCAGAAATTTAAAGTGACTGTGACTAAGTTGATAAGAGCTCTAATGGATAAAGTAGACATTGTGTCAGAACAGATGGGCTCAGTAAGCAGATAGATGGAAATTCTAAGAAAGAATCATAAAGAAATGCTAGAGACCAAAAGTCCTGTAACAGAGATGAAGAATGCCTTTGGTGAGCTTATTCATAGACAGAATACCACTAAGGAAAGAGCCTCTGAGCTTGAGGATATCTCAGTAGAAACCCCTAAAGAAAACAGGAAAAAAAAGAGTGGGAAAAAACCCCAGCAGAATATCCAAGGACTGTGGGACACCTACAAAAAGTGTAATAGTACACACATAATGGGAATATCAGGAGAAACAAAGGAACCGAAGGATTATTTGAAACAATGATGATGTCCCCAAATTAATGTCAGACACCAACCTACGCATCCAGAAAGCTGAGACAACACCAAGCAGAATAAATGCCGACAAAACTACAGCCAGCTGTATTAGTTTCAAAGGACAGAAAATCTAAGATAAAAGAAAAATTCCTGAAAGAAGCCAGAGGGAAAAAACACCTTACCTGCAAGAGGTACAAAGATAAGAATGATATCTGATTTCTCAGAAACCATGCAAACAAGAAGAAAGTCGAGTGAAATACTTAGTGCTAAGAATAAAATTCTACCAACCTAGAATTCCATAGCCTGGGAAATTATCTTCCAAAGTGAAAGCACAATTCCTTCACTTTTTGTTTGCCTAAGAAGGTCTTCACTGCTTTTTCACTTTTGGATAAGTCATTCTTGATTCCTCTCTTGCCCTCAGTCCCCACTCTATCAGCAAATGCTATCACCTCTCCCAGAGAATTATATCCAGAATGAATGCAATCATTTCTCACCATCTTTACTGCTATTCTCCTAATCGGAACCACCATCACCTCTCACCTGGACCAGTGTAATAGCCTCTGGGGCATTGTTTGTCCTCTAGGCAGTCAGCAGGATCTTTCTGAAGCAGAAATCAGATCACATCACTCCTTTGCTTAAAAGCTCCAAAAGCTTTCTTTTGTATAGCCTCTTTCTGACAGTGTGTCTTTGTGTGTTGGAAATTACTTAATAAGTAATAAGGGACTGATATGGGGATAACACAGAAATTGTGCTGGTTAACACACCGTTTTTCTAGTGCGTTAACATTTTAAAGTGATCTGAGGCAAACATCCTCACTATTACAAAGACCTGGGCAATGTACAAAGACCCTAAGCAAAAAGCAGGAAATCTACAGAGAGACTTTCTATGAGTACTAGTGTGCCTGGTTTAGTGCTCTGCATAGAGGCTGTGGTCTTTTCTGTGGTAAGCTATCTGTCCAAGCAATGAATACAGATGAAGATGCTGCAAAGGCATTTCTCTCATGGTAAAATGACAAATAAAAAGGCTATGCCCTGGATTTCACTGGTGGTACAGTGGATAAGAATCTGCCTGCCAATGCAGGAGACATGGGTTCGAACCCTGGTCTGGGAAGGTCCTACATGCTGTGGAGCAACTAAGCCTGTGTGCCACAACTATTGAGCCCACGAGCTGCAACTATGGAAGCTTGTGCACCTAGAGCCCATGCTCTGCAACAAGAGAAGCCACTACAAGGAGAAGCCTGCACACTGCAATAGAGAGTAGCCCCCACTCATTGCAACTAGACCAAGTCCACGCACAGCAAAGAAGACTATGTTCTGATTCATTTTATTTAATTTCACTGTGTGTATGTGTGCTTAATTATGTCTGACTCTTTCTGGCCCCATGGACTGTAGCCCGCCAGGCTCTTCTGTCCATGGGATTCTCCAGGCAATAATACTGGAATGGATTGCCATTTCCTTCTCCAGGGGATCTTCCCGACCCAGGGATTGAACCTGTGTCTCCTTTGTCTCCTGCATTGCAGGCAAATTATTTACCACTAGAGCCACCTGGAAACCTAAGGATGGTCTTTACTAGAAGTGAATGCCCTCAAGACCTCATGTCTTGGAGAAAGAAGCTGACTCAGGGATTAAGACTGTGAAGGATTAACTGGCTGGGCTACAGAGCATAAATGCCATCAAGGCATAACTCTACTATTACTATAACTGGAATTTTGTGTGTTAGTCGCTCAGTCGTGTCCGACTCTTTGCAATCCCATGGACTGTAGCCCACCAGGCTCCTCTGTCCATGGAATTCTCTAGGCAAGAATATTGGAATGGATTGCCATTCCCTTCTCCAGGGTGTCTTCCCGACCCTGGGATCGAACCCCAGTCTCCTGCACTGTAGGCAGATTCTTTACCACCTTAGCCACCAGGGAAGCCCATTAGAATTGGTATTGCTTTTTAAATGTTCACGTTACCACGTTCCTTGGGTTCTGAGTGGTTTGCCCTAACATTACATTTCCCATTGTTGATTGTTCAGTCGCTCAGTCATATCCTATTCTGTGATCCTATGACTGCAGCACACTGGACCTCCCTGTCCTTCACCATCTCCTGTAGTTTGCTCAAACTCAAATTCATTGAGTTGGTGATACCATCCAACCATCTCATCCTCTATTGTCCCCTTCTCCTCCTGCCTTCAATCTTTCCCAGCATCAGGGTCTTTTCTAATGAGTCAGCTCTTCCCATCTGGTGGCCAAAGTATTGGCCCTATTATTTTTAGCACACATTTTCTGCAGAATGTGAAGTTTTTCAGAGGCATTGTTATAACATTAATAGAAACATCTGTATTTACATAATCAAAACTTCTTACCACCTTCATCCCCCATATTAGATCTACCTCCAAAACATGTCCTTAATCCAATTACTTCTCACCTCTTCCACAGCTACAACCCAGTCCAAACCACCATCTTTGCTTGCCTGGAGTACTGAAATAGGCTCTTTCTTCTCTCTGCCTGGACTACTGAAATAGGCTCCTTTCTTCTCTCTTCCTTCTAGTTCATTCTCTACGTAGGAGTAGAGGTCTCTGAAGAGATCCCTTTAAAACACAAATCAGGTGGCACCAACACTCTGTTTAAAAATCAACTCCTGAGTGGGGGGAGGGGGGATAAATTAGGAGGATGGGATTAACAGATGTACAACATTGTATATAAAATAGATAACCAAGGACCTACTGCATAGTACAGGGAACTATATTCAATATCTTGTAATAAACTATAACAGAAAAGGAGAAAAGAATATACATATATATGTAGAACCAATCACTTTGCTCTATACCTGAAACTAACACAGTATTGTAAATTCACTATACCTAAGTCAAAACCAAGTCCAAAAAAAGTAAAAGAAAACATCAACTCTCTAGTGGCTTCCCATTATATTCCAAATAAAACCCATTCCCTTTCCTTGGCTCTCAAACCATGCTTTAGAGTCTTTCTGTTTGTTACTCCCTCTTCCTGGAACTGTCTTCTCCAACTCTTCATCTGGCAGGTTCTTTCTTATCATTCGGGTACTGGCTTAGATGTCATCTTTCCAGTGACCTTCCCTCTTTACCACACTAAAGAGTTTTCTCCCCACCAAATCAACTCTAGCACATCATCTTGGTTTTACTTGCTCCCAGTATCTACCATCTGAATTTATCTTTTAAAAATATAGGCATTGTCTATCTACCCTCCAGATTCCCCTTGTTCACTTCTGTATTCTCAGACCTAAAACAGTGTTTGGGCCATAGTCTCTATCCACTGAATGAACAGATTAACTAGTACTTCTGAAAGCTGTATAAGCAAACTCCTGATTACATGGGACTCAGACATAAAAAGTTCTAAGATTTACAGACCTGTTCTTGTATTCTATGGATATACTTGAATTCTCCTACTCATTCATTTGAAGAGGTTCCTTGACTTCACCATTGTCTCTGTCATCATTCTGGGTGATTTCAACATTGAAGTGGAACTGGAAATGAAGCTCAATATCTTGGTATTAAGGCAGTGAGTTTGTAACAGAGATATTGGTATATATGGAAATGAAATAGAATCTTCCCACCAACTTGCCCAAACCCCTACTCTCTTGCAGTGATACTGGCCTTTGTATTTGAATCTGGCTCTTGTTTCTTCATTTTCATTAAAGATGGAGCTACTTCTACTGGTTGGTGATGATGTGCGTAGTCAGATTGGAAGAGACCTAGTTTGTAAAGAACATTTTGGTAAAGTTTCCAGCTGTCTGCGGAGCTGGTAGAGAATAAAATGACAGGGAAGAAGAGTGTCAGGAAGTCAGAGAATGAGATGAAAGGGATTTTACAATGGAAATATTCCACTGTTCATTTGCAAAAGATACTTTCTACCCAATAAGATTTCCAGAAATGAGGAGTCCATAAGCTCCCTAGTGAGAATTCCTAGTGATTAACTGTCAGAATGCTTAACCTATCTTAGCAAGGCCTTTTGCTATAATTCAAATCCAGTTTTGTATGAAGATGAAGAAAAACAATGTGATAAAACTGTAATATTGAAATTTTTCATGTTCCCCAATAGAGATTAACTCTAACCATGAACCTTGTGTTTACAAAATCTTATCTCATTGGTGTTACATTACAGATAACTGTTGCCCTACTTGAAGTTCTTCACATTTTTCTAAAAATGTGGAGATTCTCACAGAACACAACATTCTTGATTATGATTCCCAGCCCTGAAAAAATATTTGATTGTCTATTATGTGGGAGAAAGCTGTGGCTGTTACTGAGTGTGCAGGCAGCTGGGTCTGGCGGGGGTGGGAGATGGGAGGAGGGGGATAGGGAAGGCAAGTAAACAAATAGCAAGTAAACAAATAAAATAATCTGTTGCTATGAAAGGGGTTCAACAACAATAATATCAAGGGAGAGAGGAGGGTGGGTTACAGAAGGTCAGGATTTCTAAGCAGGTAATACCTGATGGGAAGGGCAAACTCACTGGGAAAGACCCTGATGCTGGGAAAGATCAATGGCAAAAGGAAAAGGAGGCAACAGAGGATGAGATGGTTGGATGGCATCATTGACCCAACGGACATGAGTCTGAACAAACTCCAGGAGACAGTGAAGAGCAGGGAAGCGTGGCGTGCTGCAGTCCACAGGGTCACAAAGAGTCAGACATGACTGAGGGACTAAACAACAATACTTAGGCAGCCTGAAGTATGAGATCCAAATTGGCCGGGGAGAGAGCATCCCAGGCTGAGGCATGTGCAGAGGTCCTGGGATAGGAATAAGGACTCAAGGTGATGGCAGTGTGAACGAGTCTGGAGAGGGCAAGATCATTCAGAGCTTTGTGAGCAGGCCACACTAAGCAGTTTGAACTTAGAATTCTAAGTGTGAATGGAGCATTTTAATAGAGACCCATCAGGGCACTGTGGGCAGTAAATGTGGTGGAAGTAAACATGGGATGAAGTGTTCAAAAGTTGGGTATATTTGGAGTTAGAGCCAACATGGCTTGAACATGGGAGGTGGAGAGAGAAATCAAAGATGATTCCTAGATGTGGGATTTGGAGAGTTGGGCTGCTGAGGTGGAAGGACCGGGGGGAGAATAGGATAATTAATTTTGATATTGAAAATCACCAAGAGTGATGATGAGGTAGTGGAAAAGCCAACAAACCTCTTTAAATGAATGAACAAGAGTGTGCAAGTGTATCTGTAGAATAAATTCATTCATTCAACAAATATTTATTTGAGCCCTCATTAAGGGCAAGACTAGTGTCTCAGCAGTGAAAGAATCCACCTGCCAATGCAGATGTGGGTTTGATCCCTGGTCAGAAGATCCCCTGGAGAAGGAAATGACAACCCACTCTGGTATTCTTGCCTGGGAAATCCCATGGACAGAGGAGCAAGAGTCAGACGTGACGTAAGTGACTAAACAACTGTGCAAGGNGTGCAGGCAGCTGGGTCTGGCGGGGGTGGGAGATGGGAGGAGGGGGATAGGGAAGGCAAGTAAACAAATAGCAAGTAAACAAATAAAATAATCTGTTGCTATGAAAGGGGTTCAACAACAATAATATCAAGGGAGAGAGGAGGGTGGGTTACAGAAGGTCAGGATTTCTAAGCAGGTAATACCTGATGGGAAGGGCAAACTCACTGGGAAAGACCCTGATGCTGGGAAAGATCAATGGCAAAAGGAAAAGGAGGCAACAGAGGATGAGATGGTTGGATGGCATCATTGACCCAACGGACATGAGTCTGAACAAACTCCAGGAGACAGTGAAGAGCAGGGAAGCGTGGCGTGCTGCAGTCCACAGGGTCACAAAGAGTCAGACATGACTGAGGGACTAAACAACAATACTTAGGCAGCCTGAAGTATGAGATCCAAATTGGCCGGGGAGAGAGCATCCCAGGCTGAGGCATGTGCAGAGGTCCTGGGATAGGAATAAGGACTCAAGGTGATGGCAGTGTGAACGAGTCTGGAGAGGGCAAGATCATTCAGAGCTTTGTGAGCAGGCCACACTAAGCAGTTTGAACTTAGAATTCTAAGTGTGAATGGAGCATTTTAATAGAGACCCATCAGGGCACTGTGGGCAGTAAATGTGGTGGAAGTAAACATGGGATGAAGTGTTCAAAAGTTGGGTATATTTGGAGTTAGAGCCAACATGGCTTGAACATGGGAGGTGGAGAGAGAAATCAAAGATGATTCCTAGATGTGGGATTTGGAGAGTTGGGCTGCTGAGGTGGAAGGACCGGGGGGAGAATAGGATAATTAATTTTGATATTGAAAATCACCAAGAGTGATGATGAGGTAGTGGAAAAGCCAACAAACCTCTTTAAATGAATGAACAAGAGTGTGCAAGTGTATCTGTAGAATAAATTCATTCATTCAACAAATATTTATTTGAGCCCTCATTAAGGGCAAGACTAGTGTCTCAGCAGTGAAAGAATCCACCTGCCAATGCAGATGTGGGTTTGATCCCTGGTCAGAAGATCCCCTGGAGAAGGAAATGACAACCCACTCCGGTATTCTTGCCTGGGAAATCCCATGGACAGAGGAGCAAGAGTCAGACGTGACGTAAGTGACTAAACAACTGTGCAAGGCTCTAGGAAATGGTACTGATGGATCACTGCCACATTTGCTTTTCTCCTCCACACTTCAGGGCATGTGGCATCTTAGTCCCCTCAACTACGGAATCAAACCCATGGCCCCTGCATTTGGAGCTGAATCTTAACCACTGGGCCACCAGGGAAGTCCTGTCACATTTTTTTTTTTACTGTCTTATCTAAACACAGATTACAGCTGCCTATTGAGGAGGGTTCATGCCTAATGCTGCCTCTATTCTCACTGCCCCTTCTGTCCCACTTCATCTAGTATATTAATAGATATACATTGGCCCAATCTATACTTATTAATGGGCTGAATCAAATGAAATAGATGCTACAGTGAGTGTAAATATACCAAAACAACAGTCTAAATTATTTGTATCTTAATATGGCCCCTAGTAAAAAGCATTAAAATGATATACAAATTATTACCCTAGTCTGTAATTTCTTAAGCATCTCCTGAAAACCAAAGCTTATGTTATTGGAGTATAATTGTTTTACAATATTGTGTTCGTTTCAGCTGTACAACAAAGTGAATGTTATATGTATATTTATTTTCTCTCTTAAACCTCCCTCACACCCCACCCTCAGCCCACCTCTCTAGGTCATCACAGAACACTGAGCTCAGTTCCCTGCGCTATATAGCAGCTTTCCACTAGCTATCTACTTTACACACAGCAGTGTATATATGTCAGTGTTACCCTCCCAATTCATCCCACCCTCCCCCATCTTGTTCATTTAAAAGATAGTTTTGTGAGATCAGTAATATTCTAACCTTCTAACATGAATTTTCAAGTTTGTTCCTATATAAAGTAGTTGAAGACGCAGAGGGCATGGTGTTCAAGCCTTTCAAAGGCATTCCTGAAGCAACTTTTGGTTCATGCACTCAGAGTTGAATACATTATACTTCTAGTTTTAAGAAGCACTACTCCTTAGAAACTATCAGGGAATTGTTGAGCATTGCTGTGCTTACCACTCACCCTTACATTTTAATTTTCTTTTGATAACAAGATGTACTGCTGCTTAACAATAAATTCTGTTTTCAGGACCAATAAAACCCGATTACTTGGAAAACAGGTGGGTGCTTCATGACTCTTAATGTCTGCTCACCAGTATCACCTCATAAATTATTTACCATTTTACAGCTGTTGGTGAATTTTGCTTCCAGGATGTTTATGTGAAAAGAGTATGAGTATTTGATATAAACCAAACTAATGAGCAGGGGAAAGAAGTTAGAACGACAGTGGCCTCCTTCTAACAGTCTTAGAGCTAATGTATATTGTAGCTATGTGTTCCATTGTGTACAGAAAATAAAGCATTCTTTCCTTTTTGTGTAGAAAAACAATTCTCCAACAAATTACTATAAACTGTGAAGTGAAAGTGAAATCACTCAGTTTTGTCAGACTCTTTGTGACCCCTGGATTGTACAATCCATGGAATTTTCCAGGCCAGAATACTGGAGTGGGTAGCCTTTCCCTTCTCCAGAAGATCTTCCCAACCCAGGGATTGAACCCAGGTCTCCCTCATTGCAGGCGGACTTTTTACCAGCTGAGCCACAAGGGAAACCCATAAACTGTAATAAAACACAATAAATAAAGTGTTTAAATACTTCTGCCTTATCTTTAAAAGGAACACTATTTTGGTGTGCAATTTTTCTGTTTAACTTTCTTCACCTCTTTCACTGATTTGTCCCTGGTGAAAAGCCTGAAGATTTTTAACAGATCTCAGACATGAACTAAAAAACTCTCAGAAAGTTGGCTTGAAGTACAAGTCTTTTCTGTCTGAAGAGGGTAATGATTACACTGACAGACGGTATAATGAAAATGCACCAATGCAGTTTATTTTAATTCTAATTTATGAGAATAACTTCTTAAGTGCAACATCAGAAGTCATCAATACTGAATTTGGAAAGCGCAATCAAGAAAAGAGCCACATTTTTTTATTGGAACTACACAATTTCCATAGTACTAGGTACCACGATTCTAGAACAAAATCAAAAACAAAAATATGAAGTATGCGTGACAATAGTTCTTAAACTCCAGGAGATCCACACGAACTGCCCCAAACTGGATATAGAAGGTTGTGTAGTGTATGCACAGATTTTTCTGGGGAAAGGTCCTGCAACTTCAATAGCCTTCTAGAGGTGTCCAAACAGTAAATGGAATTCTAATCTCCTCCATATTTTCAATAATGGAAGCTGTGGACTTTGGGAAGTTCACCTTTGCACATTTAAGAGTGAATTTTCATGGGAAGAGGGTAGAAAAAAGTAACTTGTGAGGACTGGGGAGCAAAAATCTCCGAAGAGTTCTCTACTTCATAAGTATTAGTAACATGTTCTGGTTTAGAGAAGGGAAATAGGGATATCAGTGGTAACATCATAAAGTGGAAGCAAGGAGACACCTACAGGGATTTTTCAAGTCCTTAATAAAAACCAAACGTTAGTATGAATAAAGCAAGAGCAAGAATTAAAAATGCAATTTAACTCAAGTACAATTCTGTTTCTGCATATCAACAACTTTCTTTATTTCTGAATGTCACAAACTTCAATCAGAATACTTTAAAAAATATTATTTTGCATGCACTTAAGAAATCTGACAAAGGACGAGAAGCAAGTTAACTTGCATTATGCTATGGAGTTTGAACTGAACAGCCAATGAACACATATTTAAAATCATTAGGTACAGGTAACCATGAACACTTCACTGCATTAATCAGATGGCATCCTACCTCTATGCACACGTTCATGTAACACTACGAGTAATTACCCTGCAGCAGAGGCAAAATGGAGATGGAATCTCCCTAAAAAGCAAGTTTAAGGGATTAAATAGTGTCGTCATCATCATCATCATCACTACTGAGAACAAAGCTGCTGCCTGTGGACAAGGGCCCTTCCTCCTTAACATTCCCTAAGCCACCCACAGTCCCTCTCTCATCAGAATCTTCAAACAATTTGTCACTGGAATCATCATCAAACAGCTTCTCATTGGAATCATCATCTTCAAACACCTTTTCATCTATGTCTTCATCTTCCTTTACATCTCCATCTTCCTCTACATCTCCATCTTCCTCATCTTCTTTTCCGTCCGAATCTTCAAATACCTTTTCATCTGCATCATCTTCTTCGTCCTTTTCATCAGCATCTTCAAGTTCCTTTTCTTCTGCATCTTCTTCTTCCTCTTTCTCATCTGACTCGTCATCAAATACCTTTTCATATGCATCCTCCTCTTCTTCCTTTTCATCTGACTCTTCATCTAACTCTTTCTCAGAGCCTTCCTCATCAAACACTTTTTCAGAGCTGTCATCTTTGAATTCTGATTTTTCAGACTCATTGTCGTCTAACTCTTTTTCCGGAATGTTTTCATTAAATTCCTTGTCAGAGGCATCTTCCTCAAAACCTTTCTCAAGGCCATTTTCTTCTAACTCTTTTTCAGAGCCATCGTCAAACTGCTTTTCTGAGCAGTCTTCAGACTCTTGTTCTGAGTCATCATCTTCAGAAGCCACCTTTTGGGGGCTGGCCTCCCCCTCAGACTCCTTGCCGGGGCCTGCTTCTTCAGACTCCTTCTCACGGCCGTTCTTGTCAGGATCCGTTTTGAGTTTCTTCTTTTTGGGTTCTTTTTCAGGGACAGTCTCTTTTGACTCTTTGTTAGGATTACCCTCTTCACGCTCTTTCTCAGGGCTGCCTTCTCCAGACTCTCTCTCGGGGAAGTCTTCTTCACGCTCTCTTTTGGGACAGCCTTCCTTAGACTCTCTTTCAAGGCAGCTCTCTTCAGATTCTTCTTGGGGACCTTCAGCTTCTTTTTCAGGGCCACTTTCTTTAGCATCTTTTTCAGAAGCAGCTTCTTCAACTTCTCCCCCATCTTCCATTTTTTCAAACTTCTTTTCATCTACAGGTTCTTCAAATGCCATTTCAGTTGCGGCTGCTTGAACATTTGTTTGAGATGTGCCAGGGTGCTCAGAAAAATGCCTAACTCTAGAAGGCCCTGCCCTTTCTGGAGCACGGATAGAATTTGAACGCTGTAGGCCTCTGTTGGCCTCAGGAGCATTGAGGAAAGCCTCCCATCCTCTCAGCCTTTCCTCCCTCTCTCTTGTGGTCTCCTCCACCTGANAAATGCCTAACTCTAGAAGGCCCTGCCCTTTCTGGAGCACGGATAGAATTTGAACGCTGTAGGCCTCTGTTGGCCTCAGGAGCATTGAGGAAAGCCTCCCATCCTCTCAGCCTTTCCTCCCTCTCTCTTGTGGTCTCCTCCACCTGTGTACACATGGAAACTGCTGTTAAGAGATGTTTTAGGCCAAAAGAAGTAACAACGTCTTAGAACATTTCTAATATTGCTCACAGTACTGTGATTTTATAAGGTATCACTTCTGGGAAATGAAAGCAATTCCCTATCTTCACTTTCCAAACTTTACACCTTAATTTACCAGCACTGACCTTAAGATAATTTAAATAAATGCCCAATGCCACAGCACTGCAGAAATGTCTCATCAATTAGAAGGTTAATCACTGAACTGTCTGTACTTTATAAGACAGAAAAGAAGAGAAACACTTCAGCTTAATGCGTCTTTCCCTATTGCTGTCTTGAGCAAGCTCAACACTTCAGACTTATAAACTGAAAGAATGAAACATTTTTCTTTCCATACTCTCAATGTAAAGGATTATTTAAAAGTACTGTTACATTAAACAGATTACACGTAACTGAAAACCTACATGAAAAACTGCTAGATCAGTATCTGTTGGAATGAAACAATTCATGTGCCCTTGACAGTTGCAGAACTCACCTGATAATCCGTAGTTCCATCCCACGCTTGGGCAGTGATTTGACGCCCACCAAACCACCTTCCATTGAGGGTTTGAATACAATAATCAGCTTCCTCTGGATCCCTAAAGGACACAGAGGCCACACCATCGGGGTGTCTCTAAAAAAAACAAGGAAGATAAAAGAAGGAATGAATGAGAAAACTGAAAGAGAAATATACATATGTGGCAAAGTAGGGCAGTAGTATTTTTTCTAATCATTTAAGCTACAGATTTTATGTATGAAGTCTTTCTTTCCATTTACTCCAAACAGTGACATGCAGCTAGCTACTTCTTTAGCCTAACTCTTTCTAGCAAAAACCAAGCATGATATACTTGGAAATGTTCCTGCTCATAACAGTGTCAAAGGAGAATCAGAACAGCATGGTTGTTAAGAATGTGGACTCTGAAGCTGAACGGCCTTGGGATTAAATCCTGGTTCTGCCATTTACCAGCTAAATGACCTTAGGCAAGGTGCTCAATCTCTAAACTCCCTCATCTGTAAAATGGGTAAATAAATAAAAATAGGTAAAATAGCATGTACCTATCTCAGAGGATTGGGAGGATTAAATGAGATAATGTGTAAAGTAATTGTAGTTTGCAATCAATAAATGTTGACTCTTTTAAACTTTCACCTGGCCATACACTCACTCAAGAGTGATGATAAAGGAAAATAACCAAGGCATAAGCAAGTCTATCAAAGTCTTGGCTTGTAATCCATGTTCATCTAATTATGCTATCTGATACTGCTAACAGGCCACCAACACTAGAGAGCAGACCTACTACATAAAAACATTAATACAAAAAACTTGGAGGCATACTGACATTTGGTAATAACTTACTAAAATGGAAAAAAATTGCTTTAGGAATCATTTGTTCAAGCCACGAACTTACATCAAAGAGAAGGAGCTTCCTAATTTGTCCAAACTTTGAACACTCTACTCGAAGGTCTTCTCTGATTTCANACTAAAATGGAAAAAAATTGCTTTAGGAATCATTTGTTCAAGCCACGAACTTACATCAAAGAGAAGGAGCTTCCTAATTTGTCCAAACTTTGAACACTCTACTCGAAGGTCTTCTCTGATTTCATTCAACACCAGTGGATCATCCTACAAAAACACACTCAATTAAAAGGGGTTTTCCCCTTTATAAATCCTGAGAATGAAATTTATTGTTTTGACAAACCAACAAACAAAAGTTTTGCTTAAGGTTATTAGCTATGTTTGCCTTCAGTCTACAAAATTAAAAAAAGTCAAAGTCTAAAGAAGTTAGACTATCACATCTGCTGCTACTACTACTGGTCTGCCTGGCTTTAAGATGGGGGAATGGACCAAGTATGGTAGGCAGCAATGGGAACGTCCAGTGGCAAAGGAGAGGGAAGGAACATGTCAGTGAAAATCCCAAATAATAGCAGCTGTAGTAGGTGAAGTCCTGTGGCACATATTAAGTCAGAGACTAATAATTCTTATGTTCTGCATCGGCATCACAATGACTGTGAAGATGAAAAACCTTTGCTTTGTGTTTTGCATAGATTCCTATTTACCAAAATGTTGCAAGGAGGAAACATATATCCTTTTCATGGACTGAAGTGAAGTGAAAGTTGCTCAGTCGTATCCGACTCTTTGCGACCCCATGGACTATACAGTCCATGGGAATCTCCAGGCCAGAATACAGGAGAGGGTAGCCTTTCCCTTCTCCAGGGGATCTTCCCAACCCAGGGATTGAACTGGGAACTCCTGCATTGCAGGCAGATTCTTTACCAACTGAGCTATGAGGGAAGACCTTCACTGACTGAGTGTCCTACAATTATTCTTTGTGCTTCTGAGATTCTATTTTAACTCATAGGGTAAACCTCCCCTATAAGGATTCCTGTTCATCTTGCCTCCTACCACACTCCAATAGAAACCCACAAATAAGAAGCTGCTGTTAACCACACAATAAAAACATGCACTTAACTACTGCTTTATTGCAACTATGAGTCTATTAAGAATACTCAAACACTGCTGCTTCTAGTGGTCTTGAGTCCCCCGTCCCCCAACAACAAAAGGATTTAAGATATCTTGTGGGAATTAAATTTTCTTCAAGTTCCAAAGCATGAAAAAGGCTCATAAAAAGTTATATTATCAACTTGAATTTCAACTACATAAAAACATATACAAGGGTATCCTATCTACTAATTTCTACTGAAGCAGACCTAAACACTTTTTAGGAAACATTTGAATCCTCACCAACTAAAGAGAACAGCAAAAAGTGACAAGTGGCTTCTCCTTCCTAAAGTTTGTCAAAAGGCAAAAATAAACAACTGGTAGGCAGTTACTGAAATCAAATTTAAAATTAAAACTGTAAAAATCCTATATATCTGAGGCTTCTAAAACTATAGCTGGCAGGACTCTGGATTTCTCCCACTTATAAAATCTAACTTTGGAGAATATGCCAATTTGTTTTATATAAAATTCTCAAACCTGAGAGGAATGAGGAATGGAGCATAAACTCTATACTCATTTGGTAAAGCCATGGCATGGCTTCTAGGGATGTGTGTGTGGCAGGTAGCTCCTATCAGATTGGGTGCTTTCTGCAAGCAGGAATCTCCCCTCACTGAATTTCAAATACCTCACAGAACACAGCACGGTCTTTTCACACAATGAACAGTTGATAAAAACTTTTTCAGTTTGATAAACTGTTCCTAATAACTCTATTTTCTTTACCAAATGAAATTAGGATTATATTTAAAACAAAAACTGTTTCAAAATATTTGACTAATTTAAGCATGATTCCACAGTTCTATTGTGGAAGGGAGGGGTACATTACTGTCTTTATTTATTTTTTAAAAACTTTTTTATTTTTATTTTTGGCTGTGTCAGGTCTTAGCTGCAGCATGCAGGCTTAGTTGCCTGGTGGCATGTGGGATTTCAGTTCCCCAACCAGGGACTGAACCAGTGTCCCTTGCATTGGAAGGTGACTGTCAACCACTGAAGCGCCAGGGAAGTCCCTGTCTTTATTTCTTTATCAAAGCCTCAGTGCCCTTCCTAAAAGAACATCAAATTTCAACCAAAGACTTCCCAGACTTCTCTTTTTACTTTTACCAGCTTGAAAAACAAAGATGTCTCCACTGCTATAGTATCATGAGACTTAAAGATAATAACCCCTTGCCCTGGTTAAGTATCTTTAACTTGGCTAAGCATGAAAATTTTCCAAAGACAGCTCTTTGCAAGCAACAGACCTGAGACTAAACTCAGACTGTTAAGCTGAAACCTTCCGCATTCGACACTCATAATTTTTTTCCAGGGTGGGGCTTTGTTTTCCCAGGAATAAACCATATTTCTCATTCCTCTCCAATCTAAATCTATTCAAGACAGTAGCCAATAACCCCATGTGGCTACTGAGCCCTTGAAACGTGGCCTGTCCAAATTGATGTGGGCTGCAGGTGTGAAGTAAATACCAGATTTTGAAAATTTAGTACCAAAGTGGCGGGGGGGAAACAATGAAACATAGCTTATTAACATTTTTATGGTATATGCTAAAATTATAATACTTGGATATATTGGGTTAAATAAAATTCATTATTAAAATTTACTTCCCCTGTTTCATGTTGTATTTATACTGTGACTGCTAGAAAAATTTAAGTTACACATGTGGCTCAGATTAGACCTCTATTGAACAGCCCTGGTATACACAATGAGAAACTCACCTCTGCATCTGAGTTTTGGTTTTCCATCTCTTTATATTGGGTTAAATAAAATTCATTATTAAAATTTACTTCCCCTGTTTCATGTTGTATTTATACTGTGACTGCTAGAAAAATTTAAGTTACACATGTGGCTCAGATTAGACTTCTATTGAACAGCCCTGGTATACACAATGAGAAACTTACCTCTGCATCTGAGTTTTGGTTTTCCATCTCTTAGTATTCAGATTTGCCAGGCATGATTTTTTTTAAATAAGGCTTTGAATTAAACACTGAAAACCCCCTAAAGTTACATTTAAAATACTAGCCTTCACTGTTCACCCTGATACCACAAAGTATTTCTAGGTATTTTGCTTCTGACACTAATCAACTGTTTGGAATAAAGATATACAGGCATACCTTGGAGATACTGCAGGTTTGGTTCCAGACCAGCACAATAAAGCAAATATTGCAATAAGGCAAGTCACACGAACTTTTTTGGTTTTCCAGTTATGTTACACTAAACTGTAGTCTATTAAGTGTACAAAAGCATCATGTCTAAAAAAAGATATGCCTTAATTTAAAAAATACTGCTAAAAAATGCTAACCATCACCGGAACCTCCAGCAAGTCATCATAGTAACAAAGATTACTATAACAAAGACTATAACACAAATCACCATAACAAATATAGTAATAACGAACAAATATGAACTACTGTGACAATTACCAAAATGCGACAGAGAGAGAGTGAGCAAATGCTACTAGAAAGATGGTGCTAACAGGCTTGCTCCGCAGAGTTGCCACAAAAACTTCAATTAAAAAAAAAAAAAAGGTTCAACCCCTGGTCAGAGATCTAAGATCCCACAAGCCACATGGTATGACTAAAAAGGAAAAATAATAATAATAAAATAAATAAATTGAAATAATTACATGTGGCTAGAGTCTACCATACTGGACAATCTACTACAGTGGACAGACCTATACTGATACCCTTTTGCATTCAGGCTGACGAAACACTGAGCAAAAAAAACCAAAAACTGCTGACAGGCTCTCACCAAGCTCAGCAGACCACACAAGCCCAGGTAGATGGGCAAACAAAGACAGCACCAAGGGTTTCTCTGCCCAAAAACTCTGAAGCCCGTCACTGCCCCGCCCTCCCCCAGCCTCTGTGGCACAGCTGTTTGAAAACTTTCCTTCATTTGCAAAGATGCTAAAGAGAAAATATTCTATTCAGTGAGTGAATGAAAATACTCTGCCTTGTGAGTAAAAGGGGTTTCATTCATTCTTTCACTTCTTCAGACAAATATTGAGGGCCTTCTGTGCCCCAAGCACTGGGAATATAACAGCAAACCAGGCAGGCAGAGCCCTGACTCTCATGGAGCTCATATTCTAACAGGTAAGATCCAATAATTTCAGAGAATAAATGCTATGAATAAAACAAAACCGGCTAATATAAAGGCTCTATAATTCCACAGTTTATACTAAACCAATAAAGATTTTCTTTTTTAAACAATCAAGAACTTACAAGTATAAAATTTCTATCCTTTAAAACATCCACTGGAGGGAATTTGTAGGAGTCAAGGAAGAATAAATGTGGCTTTTGGGAGGAAAGATTATTTGTTAAGCTAGGAAAAATTAAGTCTGCCCAGGGTGATAGCTAGACTTAAGTGTCTCAATGAGCAAGGCAGGAGGCAGAAACAGGTTACTCAACAGACTTCAACTTACAGAGAGCCTGGATACTTAATAAATTAAATATACATTTATGTTCATGTTCAAGTGTTAGAAGTATAGAATGTTGTGAATCTAGAGGTCTCCAGTCACAGAAATTAATAGGTCACCTAACTAAAAAAACAACTATCTGCCAAAGAAATAAAATGTAGATGAATCACAGGGAATTCTGGAGTTGTACCAAGTAGACCAGATACCATGATCCATCTATACATGCCTTTCAAAGCCCCAGCTGGGAGGGACAGCATTTCAAAAAGCATTTAGTGTGCATGTGAATGAGTATGGGGTGTTTTTGGCCATCCTTGCAGCTTGAGGGATTCTAGTTCCCTGACCAGGGACTGAACTTGGGGCCCCCAGCAGTGGAAGCTCAGAGTCCTAACCATTGGGCTGCCAAGAAAGTCCCTACGTGCATTAAAAAATAACAACAACAACATAGTTCATTATCACTGCAAGTCTAAACTGGCTCTGTCGTATTTCAAGATTCTTCAGGATTCGAGACAGAAGAGACACCACACAGTACTAATAGACCACATGTATCTTCTCGACCTCAAAAGATACAGGCTTCATAGATGCACAGTAAATCCTATCACCTCACTATTTGCAGAGATGGACTTTCACAGACCATTCTGGAGCTCTCTCAAAGGGGGGTAAAATGACACTGCCACTCTGACTCTGTTTCAGTGCACAAAAGGAACAAGAGTGGGCTTTGATAGGAACAAGAACATATGCAAACTGTCTGGAATTTTACATCACGAACATTGTTTTCTTATGTGTAACTTGTTATCATTAATTTCAGAATCCAGGCAGAGAATAAAGAATTGTTCTTTCATGAATGATCCCATGAGGTCTAGGTCAAAACACACAGATAAGAACAAGACGCAGAATGTAACACAAGGTACCCTGATGGCAACTAATATTCCTTAAACCTCTCTAGTAGCTCTTCTTCCTTTATTCACTTTTATTTGCTCTTCCTAGAATTGTTCATGGACATCAAGTATTACAAAGTCCTCCTAATAGCCACTAAAGGGTTTTGTAAAAATTAGATTCTCAAAAACAACCTCCACTACTCAAAGGTCAGGGACTGTATTTCACTTGGAGAAGGAAATGGCAGCCCACTCCAGTATTCTTGCCTGGAGAATTCCGTGGACAGAGGAGCCTGGTGGGCTGCTGTCCGTGGGGTCGCACAGAGTCAAACACGATTGAAGCAACTTAGCATGCATGCATGCATTGGGGAAGGAAATGGCAACCCACTCCAGTATTCTTGCCTGGAGAATCCAGGAGTCTGTGGGCTGCCGACTATGGAGTCGCACAGAGTCAGACATGACTGAAGCAACTAGCAGCAGCAGCAGCAGCAGGTATATCACTAACCTAAGGTTTTTTAAGGATCAAACTTTTAGCACTAAAGTAATGTTTTCATTTCCAATTGTGAAACTGGTCCTCCCCACCAAAGTAAGCCTGTATTGTTGAACTGTACTTAACATCCACAAGTGACTCACAGAAATCTTTTCAAGACTGTATTTTTATATAGCAGCTGCCATTTGGGGCCACAGTATGGGTATTAGCCTGGTTTACTTGGGATATGACTAAAAGAACACTGGGCTAAACCTGGGAAAATCTGAAACCTTCAATTGATTCTTGGTTCCATTTTCCAACCATGACAACTCATGAACATGCAGAATGTGACATGAGAAAGATGCAATGAGGCAAGCTTTGGGTTCTCTTGAAAGAGAGAATATCTGTGTTTCTAACCGTAAGAATACTTCTTCCTACCTCAAAATCCATTGGATGAAACATGTTTTTGATGATGACAACTCGCTCATGGCGCATTCGGGATGGGCCAGCTCGTCTCTCAGGTCTCCAATCCAACTGCCTAATGTGACAAAGTAGGAACAAGTTGTTATTTTCATTTCAGACTTGTTGGAGAGAGAAAAAAACAAGCTATAAATATAATCCTTTACTGAATGCTTAATAATGATAATTATTTGATTTCAAAACAACAATGTGTATTTTAGTCACAGTTACTGCACAGCTTTCTGAAATAAAAACAATCGGCAGGTGAAAGATGGACCCAGTATCTGAAATGCCCAGAGTAAGTATATTTTTCAGAACTGCTGTCTGGTTACAAACATTCCAATGAGACTCCTGGAAAATTGGTAATTATTTAGTATCACGACTGAGCGACTGAACTGAACTGAACTGATGACTATCTACAAAGAGACACTTCGAGGCCAACGAAATGTTCAAATTGTATTAGTTTCTAGGTTTTTGTAATTATAAAGAACAAACAACTGCACTGAAATATGTAAAACTACTCTGTTACAATCTTAAATCTTACTGGTTTGTCTATAAAGTGCTTAGGTATCTACTTTATTCCTATAAAACCTATAGGCATCACAACTAAATGCTTTTATAACCATTTTACCATTAGTTTAAGCAGTCTTAGAAGCTTTATTAGAATTCACCCTGATCTAAGTGCTCATCATTTTGGCTCATTTCTTAAAAACAGCATATTTCAAAAAACATTAAATAAATTAATAGAAACTTGATAATATGTATATATTACATATAACCACATAGTACATGAAAAATGATAAAGCTTATAATTTAGAAAAGATCTTCACGACCCAGATAATCATGAGGATGTGATCACTAATCTAGAGCCAGACATCTTGGAATGTGAAGTCAAGTGGGCCTTAGAAAGCATCACTAAGAACAAAGCTAGTGGAGGTGATGGAATTCCAGTTGAGCTGTTTCAAATCCTGGAAGATGATGCTGTGAAAGTGCTGCACTCAATATGCCAGCAAATTTGGAAAACTCAGCAGTGGCCACAGGACTGGAAA
>SJYX01024656.1:632672-736631 GCA_006410675.1 Oreotragus oreotragus
GGGAAACAGTGGAAACAGTGTCAGACTTTATTTTTTGGGGCTCCAAAATCACTGCAGATGGTGACTGCAGCCATGAAATTAGAAGACGCTTACTCCTTGGAAGAAAAGTTATGACCAACCTGGATAGTATATTCAAAAGCAGAGACATTACTTTGCCGACTAAGGTCCGCCTAGTCAAGGCTATGGTTTTTCCTGTGGTCATGTATGGATGTGAAAGTTGGACTGTGAAGAAAGCTGAGTGCCAAAGAATAGATGCTTTTGAACTGTGGTGTTGGAGAAGACTCTTGAGAGTCCCTTGGACTGTAAGGAGATCCAACCAGCCCATTCTGAAGGAGATCAACCCTGGGATTTCTTTGGAAGGAATGATGCTAAAGCTGAAACTCCAGTACTTTGGCCATCTCATGCGAAGAGTTGACTCATTGGAAAAGACTCTGATGCTGGGTGGGATTGGGGGCAGGAGGAGAAGGGGACAACCGAGGATGAGATGGCTGGATGGCATCATGGACTCGATGGACGTGAGTCTGGGTGAACTCCGGGAGATGGTGATGGACAGGGAGGCCTGGCGTGCTGCGATTCATGGGGTCGCAAAGAGTCGGACACGACTGAGCGACTGAACTGAACTGAACTCCTACTAACTAGTATGAATGTAAAAATTTAGCTCCTGGTACGCTGATTCCATCCACATTAAAAATGAAATAATGGCTCTCGTATATAAACCTAAACCATCTTATTTAATTTGATATTCAACATTTTCTGTAGAGATGGCTTTAGTTTATTTACGTTCCTATTGTATTAAAAATGAACACCCCAGAAAATGAAAAACACCATCACTACCAAACATCCTATTACACAGATTACTGAAGGCTTCTGAGGATCTAATAAAAGTTTAAAAAATTTTTGTTTTATATTGGCATATAGTTGATCTATAATGTGTTATTTTCACAGGTATAGTAAATGAAATTCTTTAAAAATAATCTGTAGGCATATTCGATGGAACAAAACTATGCAGTTATTACCAAAAACATACTCTAGACTATTTATACAAAATCTTTCAAAACAGAAAAAAAACCAACTTTTGCTGCATAGACAGCTTTTTCTTGTAGTCTTTGCACTTCTTCTTCTTCTTTGAGGCGTCATATTCTCCTTTCAACTGAAATTTTGCCACCTCCACATGTAATTTGTAGCCTCTAATTTCATCTTCATCCAAAAGTTTTAATGCCAGATCCACAGATTCTCTCTTTGTAAAGTGAAAACAAGTTACAATCAGTTAAGTTACACACTGAAATGAAACTTTAGGAGTGTTTTAGATGAATGATTTGACTATACATAAAATAAGAATTTAAATGTAACTTACCTACATGGGAATAAAGAACTCCAGAATGCCTATCAGGAAACTTGTATTTAAGTCACAACTGTCCCCAACCGGTTATATGAAGCTAGGCAAGTTATTCAAGCTCCCTGAGCCCCAATTTCTTCATCTATAAAATGGGAATGGAAATGCCTTCTTTGCAGAGTTCTTGACAAAATTAAAGTTATACCATTACTGGAATAGCAGTTTTGCCTTTTGGAGTCTCGATTTCTCATTTGTATAATGAGGCAAATAGACTTGCATGATTTCTAAGGTGCGCTCCAGTTTTAAAATTCTAAAAGTTTCCTACTTAAAAGACTAGATGACTCAAGAAACTGGGAATAGTTTGGTCAGCCTTTAATTGTTTTTGTTCATTAATTAAAATGTAGGTCTGTGATATACTAGAAAGATGATTATCTGACAACTTGAACATTACACACATGTGTGGATTTTGGGTCCTATACAAAGGGGGCAGTTGTCAGCTCTGCACTGCTTCAAAGATCTAAGGAAAACTCAAAAGGACAACTGAATTCAGCCACACAATCAAATACGGATCCTGGAACAATTAACTATGTTATTCTGGAACTCAATTCACTGGTTTGGTAATTTTGTACTTTTATGGGTCATAAATTTTATATAAAAAGTTTATCAAAACCCTACTTTTCTCTTTAAAAAATTTTAAAACCCAATGAAACCCCCTAAGAGACTCTTCACAGACTTTTAGTAAACCCTGAAGAACTTATTAAGTGTTCAAGCTCCTTACATTTGAAAATTACATAAGTATCTTCCTATAATGGTCATAGTCTTGTATGATCCCCATTATGTTCAAGAACGAGGTCAAAAACCTATCTTTCCCAAAGCTGTCAGCTTACTCTTAGCCCCCTCTGATTTCACTGAAATGCTGTATACTCGTAACACACTCGTGATATTGATACTGTTGTTTTAACACTTTGATTTCACTTTGTAATTATTTTCAGGTTCCATGACATATGTAATATGCCATCATTGGGCCCATTTCTTTTGTACCCCACAATAATGCACAGTAACACATGCTCCTGACGTGACAGGTGTTCCAAAAATAATGGTTGCCTTGACACTGAGCTTTCTTTCCCCTGTGCAATTTATGGTACCATGAATACATAAAGTTCTGCAAATGTCTGTTAATACCACTCTCTCTTCTCTCATTCAAAATATATTTCAAAGCACTAAGCCTAAGTTATCACTTCCTTTATGGTTTAATTCAGGGGTCAGAAAATTTCTTTTGTAAAGAGCTGATGAGTAAATATTTTAGGCTATGTGGGCCATGTGGTCTGTGTTGCAGTTACTCAACTTTGCTGTTGCAATGTGAAAGGAGATACAGACAAATGCATAAATGAAACAATGTGGAAATGTTACAATAAAAGTTTATTCACAAAGAGGCAGTGGGCAGAAGTTTGCCAAACCTTGGTCTAACTCATTCCAATGGGGGAATAAAATGTTAGACTTTCTTTTCTTTGTGGCTTTTTGAATGTGTTCTGCGTTGATTACATTCATATACTCGTAAAGAGATCTTTGCAGCAAGAATTCTTTTAAGACAAAAGAAGTACCTCTGTCCTATGACTTACATAATACCTTGACTTGGTAACATAATTTCTTACAAGAGCAAGTGAGTAACTTTACAACATAGTTTTTTACAAGAGCAAGTAAATAACTTTATCAGTGTGATACACACAGGCACAATCAGAAACAATAGTTTTCTTCCCATCCTGTTTTGAATAGCCCTCACCCTTGGTTATCAACTATACAAAATTATAGCCCTGGTTCCTGAGCTGAAAATGGAGATAGAAGAAACTTCCATGACCATATAACTAACCTTCAAATAACAGCAAAGTCCATCTCCTTTAAGATTTCCTTGATTATCTTTGTAAAGCTTGACCTTAAATNTTGAATAGCCCTCACCCTTGGTTATCAACTATACAAAATTATAGCCCTGGTTCCTGAGCTGAAAATGGAGATAGAAGAAACTTCCATGACCATATAACTAACCTTCAAATAACAGCAAAGTCCATCTCCTTTAAGATTTCCTTGATTATCTTTGTAAAGCTTGACCTTAAATTCTTCTGTTTGAGGATCTCTCATAATAATGCCAAACTTTGACATGAGCTGTATAAATTCATCCACTGTAATGTCTGGAGGCAAACCTGTGATGTTAAGGAAATAAAATTATAAAGGCATCTATAACAAAGGTGAGGGTTACTTAAATTTCTACTAATTCAAAATCTGTAACTTGGATGAGTGATAAGTGCACCAAAATTTTGGTTTTCTGAAAGTGTAAAAATCTCACATCTATAGACTTGAAGAAATTTCATGTTTTAATGTATTCAAATATATGTTAAAATCATGCTTTGATTAGGCCTTTTATCAATGATTCTGAAGGGGCAAACTTCTGAGTTACCTAAAGCCATGAGAAAGGATGGCATGCAAAGTTATATACATGTACTTTTTCTTAGTTTGATAAAACATATTCCTCACTAATGTAAATGGCTGAGCAAATAAATGACACAATGGTTAAAAAACAGAATTCAGAGATATGGAAATCTAAAAATAACTTTGTGGAAAACCTCAAAATCAAATATTTTCTATTCTAAATGTGATTAAAAAGTATACATACCAGATACATAAACATTTGTATTTCTGCCTTCTTCAACATGAAACCATCCTAAAAATAAAAATCGAGTAAAAAATCAAGTAAAAAACACATGCAAGAAAAGATAAGAGTCCCATTATGAAATCCTGACAGTGTGGCAGTTTCTCAAAACTTCCAGAAACTTTTCCTTACCCTTAGAATAAGACAGACTAAATCAAATCACTGGCTAGTTTTCAAAGTATTTGAAGCTTTGGACAAGTAATTCACTTCAGAGCCCTGTCTGAAAAAAGATGGCTAGCTTCCTCGGTTCTTTATGATCTGGTACTACCTTAAAAAAAACCTTACCCTTGCTCTGACTTTAAGCCTTGGCATAGGTTGCTTCTGACTCCAATCTACTGTGTCAGATCTGGCCAAGCTGAAGCAAAATTGATTTGTTTAATTTAATTGGAGGTACCAAAAAAAAAAAAAAAAAAAAAACCCAAACCAACCATATAAACAGAACTTTAAATAATCTCCTAATAAGAATTCTGTTTTGCAAAGGAAGAAACTGAGAACTGAACTGAATTGAAACAATCCGCTTGATGCCTACAGGTTAGTGGGAGAGCCAACACATGAACCCAAATAATAATAATAATTAAAAATACCCATCTTATGATTCTGTCAAAGTTCTAATTCTCCAAAAAGTAAATACATATACACATACTCATATTTTTAACTTTTATACTCATGTTTTGCAAGCTAAATCTACTTGCCTGATTCAGCCTTTCTCTTTTCTCCCTTCTTTTTCAGATCACTGGGTTCAGGGGGTTGTCTTTGCGGAGGTTCTTCTGCAGTCCTAGCACTGACATCTTGGACACTTGCAGTAGAACTCGATGCACCATCGTTAGAAAAGCCATAATTGGCCTGATATGTAGCAATGAAATCTTCAGTGATCTAAATAAGAAGTTTAGTGCACACACACACAAATTAAAAAATGATTTCCTACTGTGAAAGGTTTACACTGTATTAAATAACAGTATATTCAGTTATACAATGTCACATTTGAGTGTTTCTGTGGATAACAGTAATTAAAGTATATATGAAGAATAATCACCTACATAGAAAACTGTGCAAAAGAGAATAAAAAAATTAAGACATGGGTACTTGGATTATCAACACAAAAGTCTGAGATACTATTAAAGGCATTTTAAGTGATGTTGGCACCTTTCCTAGTTGTTTCATTTGTAAAGTACTATCTCTGTAGTCCATTTGACTAAGACTACAAATATATATAGCAAAGGAAGTACCAGGTAACAATAAACAGAATAAAAACCAACAGTCAACTAATAATCTAACAACAGAATCAAATTTTCTTTTACTATACAGATAAACATAAGTATATATACTCAAATCACATTATCATTTAATGTCAAAACAAATCAAGAACAAAGCCCACTCACATCCATCCTCGTGGCTCTTAGAGAAAAAAACAATTGCACAATGAAACAAATGTAGTTATATCTTCATACCAGTCAATGGGAGGCACACATAGGAATGAGGAAAATTTTAAACTTGGAAGTTTGAAGCAGTATGGGTTCCATAACATAAAAAGATAGAGCCAAAAATTACTATACTATCCGATGACTGTTGAAGTACTCAGAAGGCTGAAGAAACCAAATCTGCACTCTAGCTGGCACCAACAGTACCCAAGTGAAATGCTAAGTTTAACAATTCAGAGGGATTGGAACATACACACAAATAAAAAATGGGAAAGAAAATAGTTTAAATAAATAATTTTAAAAATTACACAATGCATCACTGGCTTGCAAATCTATTAGCGTGCGATAAGTATCCTTTTTTTCCACCTGTACCACAAGACTTTGATTAACAGGGTACTCTGACCAAAAAGTTTACAGAACCAAGTTTAAATTCAGTCATTTTACTTCCAAGCTGAAACTGAATGCTTAAAAATTTACAGGCACTCTAAATAAATACGCAAAGATCCTTTCCATCCAAATTCTGTGCTCCTCCTGTCATATTCCTGTAGTGATATGGTTCAAATATGTGTCTAGGACCAACTTTAGTAGGAAAGAAAAAAAAAGATGCAACGTTCAATCAGTAAAAATTTACCAATTTATCAATTTTTTTCAACTCAAGAAGTTGCACTTTGCACCTAGCACATCAGTTAACCATCTGAATTCCTAGGATAAATAAGATTGAGACTACCTGAGATTAACATCGATTGAATTTGCTCTTCATGTTTTTCTCTTGGCAATAAAAAGCAGTCACTGATATAAACCAACTGCAACCTTCATAGATAAAATTAATAAGGCATAAAAAGGACTAAGAATTAAATTACATTGAAGACCTCTTCCTAAAAATTTCCGTTCCTTTACACGTCGGTTCTGCCACAGACACAACAAAAAGAAACGTCACTAGCCAGAGGGGCTCTAACCCAGGACCTCAGCAAAGAAAACGTGATAGGAGCGCCCCGCGAGGTTGGCCAGGTGGGCCCGCTGTGCAGCGGCGCCCGGGAGACTCTTACCTTGGGGAACCAAGCCTTCTTGTCTAGGTCCCACTCGTACGGGGTGTCAGTCGGCTGCTGCCCGAAAGAATCGGTTTCTCCACCGGGATCTTTCTCAGTGTCGTCGTCCTTGGTGTCTCCGTACAATTCTTGCATTCGCAACTGCTCATCAAACTCGTCGTTCGCATCCAAGTTGTTGCCGCTCATGTTGCCCACTTAGCCTAGAGGCAAGGTCCGGTCGAGCGAAGAGGCCGAGCTGATGCTGGAGGGGAACAGAGAAAAGGAGCTTGGCCACACTGAGCCCGCTCCCCACCACCCCCCGGCCCGCCTCCCCGCGGCGCCCCAGCAGCCCCCGGGAAGTCAGGGCCACTCGCCGGCCGCACCGCCCCCCGCTCCGCCCGCTGCCCGCCCGCCGCGCGCGCGCGCGCGTCGCAGGTCCTGGCCCCGCCGCGCCACCGCCCACCTGATTCGCCCCGCCGGGCCTTGCTGCCGCTGCCCGATCCGGGTCGAGGCGGGAGCGCGCACGCGCGCCGCCGCCGCCGCCGCCGCCGCCGACCGGGTCTGAGGCAACTGCGGCTCCCGCGTCAACGTCTGGAAACCACTCGGAAACCGAGGCCCGCTCAGGATGACGAAGTCGCCATTGTTGGCGCGTCGCGTCGTCGCGGGGCGCACCGGCACGCCCCCAGTGGCGTCAGTAGGAGCCGACGCGGGCCAGAGGCGTGGGGCCCCGGGGGCGGGGCTCCGGGAGCTGCGCTGCTGCGGAGCGGTGATGCTCAGCAGGGCTGTCCTGGCGCGGGGGCCGCGGGGAGCGCAGGGCCTACGGCCTCTTGGGAACGTTGCGCTCCGCGGGGTCCGCAGCGGGCGGTAGCCCAAAGGCGTGGTTAGATTCCCACTCGGCCGGCGCCGGAGCAGGCGTCGAGGAGGCCGCCATCTTGGGGGAGTGGACGGGACAGGCGGGACAGGTCGCGCTGCGACAGAAAGATGCGCCTCCTTCGCCCAGAGGCCCCTCCTCCGCGTGGGAAACGAGTCTTTCACTTGTTTCGTGAAGACTTCCCTAGGAGAACCGGGTTAGCCCGAGCTGGTAGTACAGGGTCTGATGTATAGTGCGTGTGTGGTGAGTGAATGAATGAACGAACGAATGGCGAGTGGAAGGACCAACCTTCTCTCCAAGTCTCTGCTCTGTCCTTTTATCTTTCTGGTACCTTCCTCAGGCTGGAGATGACTCTGGAAAGGAAAGGCAACAGTTGCCTGTCCCTTGTTCTCCATGTTTCAGACTTGCTCAAGCGACAAATCTTGAAACTAACATCCAGTGTACACACCACATTTACTGCGCCACTAACGTCGTTTTTTGATTTTTTAGGAAAAAAGTGCATGTGATAGAACTTGCATGCATATTTATAGTATAGATAACATGAGTTTTATTAGGCTCATATACGTTTTGCTAAATATTTATTTTAGGATCCAAAAATAGTATACAGCTGTTTTCAGCAATGTGTTACTGAGCTTCCATTTCATTCCTGAATAGGTTCACAGCATAGGTGAACTAAGCAGTTCATAAGTATACTAAGCAGTCCTGCTGCACGTGACTCTCGGAGCGCCTGCTGTATCCACAGGCCCTTCCGAGCAGGTGGCCAAAAGTTCATGTTTAGCTCCTGTGTGACCCAGTTGGAGGCCCGTGAGGTGACTTGGTAGGATAGCCCCGCATTCTAGACTGAGTTTGACTCACTGAGCCAGTAAGCCTCTCCCAGAAAGAGGGATGAGTAGGAAATGTGGGCATGGTCAGAGTAGTCTTCTGTGGCCAAGTTCTGTATGGGTGAGAGGAGAAGCTGAGGCAGTGATAGAGGGTCATTGAGTCACCACTATAGTGGAGTTGGGAGCTAAACATGCTTGTATCTATGATAGCATTCTGTTTGGCCATTGGGTCCCACAGTTTTGTTACTGTTTAATGCTATTGTCCCTATGAGACCTGGTTCCTACTTTTATTTCCTTGTGGATTCCTAGAATTAAACCCCTAGTAACTGAGTTAATCTGGAAGTGTCTCTTTATAACCTGTTCTCACCCCACCCCATCCCACCCCCCGCAAGAGTTTTTTTGCAAGAAACAGTCCAGGTAACAAGCAAAAGCGGGGAGGGGTGGGTCCTTTGTTATTATAAAGATAGTGAGTACCTCCTGAAACTCCAGGTCTGGAATGTAGATAGGCTATACAAGGGGCTGCTAGACCCAGGAACCCAGAACCCAGTCAGCTGGCTTCTCCCTGACTGTTCTCTTCATCCTTCTCTTGTTCTCTGTGAAGGGTGGTCTGTGCAGTATTCCTGGCATAATGGGCCACCAGCTTCTTGGAGTATAAAAATTCATTAACCTACAAAAGCAGGGACTACCTGGCCAGAGAAGTCACCTACCTGGCCTAGGAAGTCTTTCTGGAAAATGACTGAGTTATAACAAACTAGGGATTTTTTTTTAATGGCCCATTCAGGCTCACTCTGTTGGGGAATTTTCCTCACCCCATTTTCTGTAATCCCAAGAGTTGGTGGAAATAAAAGTAGCTCCTTTTGACAAAAAAAGTGATGGATCCCTGACTTAAGATTGTTATAATTGCAGAAATTATTTAAACCCAAATTTGCTATTGTCAGTAGGAATGCCAGTGTTCAGTGTTTTGTGGTACTATCAACCTCAATGACAAAGACTTAATCTAAGTTTGTGACTTTGTTTTCCTGCTTTGTAGCAGGGGAAAAATATGGTCCATTATTTTAAGTCTTGGGTCAGGGCAGACCCTGAGTAAAACTGAGAAGTATACAAAATTTATTTTTCATGTGTCCTCCCCCCACCCCACCCTAAATTTGGGAGCCTGTCCAAAAACAAATATTCCATAGTAGCTTTTCTGAACACAATAGTCAGGGTGAAACTGTGGATTTCTTGTAAGGTTAGCTCTGACAAGGATAATCTGTTGTTTTTTTTAAAGACCACCCCCTCCAAAACAAAAAGCAAAGCCATGAATTTTAATCCCAATTAAATCAGTTTCTATCAGATCCCTAAGTTACCTAGGATTATTCAGGATGAAAAAATCAAAGTTCTTTGAGCTCTAGTTTTATCAACTGCTAAAAAGCTTGCTTGGCTTTTATTATCTGGTACTTTTGTGAAGTTACTTCTAAAATGTTATTCTTGGGACAGTAAACGTGTAATTTTTACCCAGAGTAAGGAAAACAGTAAAATATTTTGGAGTTTGGGAACTTGAAAATACCCTTTGGAGTTAAAATGCATTCTCAGTGATATTCTGTTAGAAGTACTGTTTTTAGAATATAAAGTTACACAAAGTCATTGAAAACTTTATTTCATATTTATTTTTCTCCCCAATTATTACAACATCCAACTCAAAACAATATTAAGACAATTCTAACATCCCCTACTTTAAACCAATTTTGCTTAAATGTAAAGTCTAGTGTTAATAGACACATCTTTAAGCAAAAATTCACAGTTACACAAGCCATTTAAGGAAAGCTCAAAGCTATCAAAAGCACACCCCAAAGTCAAGTTTTTGAAAATACAGATTTAACTATCGACAGTTAAAGGCTTTAATTTGCCCCAAGAAAACATTTTCTGAAACCACAGATCTAAAACTGACACATCTATTGACAAGTTTTTTGAAGTAATATTTATTATAACTTTATAGTGTTAGCAAGTAGAAACAGAGGATAGAAAGTCAGAACCTTCCATCTGATTTCCAAGGGCAGAGATTAATTAGGTCACACTCTTATTAGAGGATTTAGGCACACATTAGTTTTAAGATAGTCAAGCAGAAAGATGATCTGATAACAACTAAACACCCAGGTGTTAGGGATTTCACGTGGTACTTCTGCATTTTTTAGAAAGAGGGCACTGCTTACCAGAAAGAAATGAATTTTCTCAAAGGATAAATTTCAGACAGTGACAACCTTGCAGATTTTTTGACAGGGATCCTTCTTTGGAGCCCTCAGATGACACTAAACATGGCCAGTGATTCTGCCTATGAAGGAGACAGGTTCTTCACAATATCTGTGAAAGATAACTTTGCCCAAGTATCAGTCAATGGGAGTTGTAACTTCAGAACTACCCTAAATGAGTAAGTGCTGACCTAGTAAGGCAAACACCCAGCCCCAGATCCTTACTTAACACTGACCCCTCAACACTGTCATTACCATTGCACAGCTTTAGTTCCAGTGGAATAGAGATTAATGGAAAAGGGCAGTCAAGAACAAATTGTGTGAAATTTTATTTTTTAGGACTTCATTTTTTTTGAGAAAATTGCAGAAGAGATGTTTTACCTCTCTTTGATCCCCTTTTCATATGCAAAGTATAATCTCTAGATTTACACCACATAATAAACACAAACACAGTTTTATGTAAATCACAAGAGTATATGAGAAATTATAAGCATCAGAGATGTGATGGAAACATTAGGTTTTTAAGTGCCATGTGTACTTCACTTTACCTCCTATTTGGCCTCTGACATAGACAAATGTGTCACTATACCTAGTGGGGCTCCATTTTATTTAGAAAGCCCAGTAACGTTAATGCTTGTACATTGAAGAAAACTATGATTTGTCTGATCCTTCCCTCCTAAGATGCCACCACAATTTACAAGCCATTGAAAGTCCTGACACCATATACCTACACATAGCTCAGAGTTGAACAGACACTCTGGGAGGAAAAAATAGCATTTTTAATTGAAAAGCTAGACTCTGTCATCTTCCTTCTTCACACTGCAGCCAGTGAATGGGGACACACTAATTTCAGACATCTGAGTGCTTGCAGCACCTGGGACCCTTCCCATCACTGCTAGGTTGTCAAGAGGGGTATTAGCAGCAGTAGGGTCAGGCACCCCTGCCTTGCAACAGAATAACTGAGCTTTAAAATGCTGCTGGAAGGTATTGCTCAGCCAGTAAAGAGCAAAGGGGTTTACACAAGAATTGCTGAAAGCCAGAATCCGAGAGATGATGGTGACAATTAAGTGAACGGTAGAGGAGTCCATATAGGTTTGAGAAGTGAATGAGCGGTAGAGATACAGAAGGTGATTCGGCAACCAGCAGAGAGCAAAGAGAGCCACCAGCACCAGAACTGTTTTGGCAATTCGCTTCCGGGATTCAATCTATAGAGAGAAGAAAAATGACAGCAACAACAACCAAAAACCAAGAACCCATCAACAAACAAAACACCCCCAAAAAGAAAACACTGAGCTGGCAGAGATTTTAAAAAGCCATTTTCTAGATAAACTGAGAAATTTATAGTTAACAGGCTGGTGTCTCTTTGCACATGCAAGTGTGGAAAGGCAGCCTGTGGCTACAGAATACAGCAAGTGAATTGACATAGTAACCTATGATGTTGGTCTCTGATTAGCTCTAATTCAGACTCCTGTCTCTGGTTTTGAGATACTCTAGGGTATCTCTAACTATCTCAAGGAGTGTTGTGGAACCTTTGAAGATTTTATTAAGAAATAAATGCTGTACAAAACTTTTTCAACTGCATCAGCAGAGGCTAAGTTTGAACAGTCTTCTGGGGATTGTGAAAGTTGACAAACTTGTACCTAAAATTGTTTTTAATGTATAGGAATTCTACCCATATAATCAGGGGAATAAAAACCAATGTGGCATCCTTCATATATGAAAATAATCCTACCTACACCTCTTAATAAGAGAAATGACCCAAATGAAGTGAAGACATTGCCTGTAGTCACAGATAGAGCAAAGAAAACTGTTCACGTGGGCATGAAAATGCAACTTTATAAAATGGTGAATAAATAAATAAAATACAACTTTAGCCTCCTGAGCACCACTGTTGAACCAACTGAAAGGACTAGCTTGAAAAAAAAAGCACTGAGCTCTCCATGTACTGGTCAAGAGGTAAATGGAATCATCTCCTACCCAAGAAAGATAGAAATCCTGTTGGGTTGTTTTTTTTTAAATTAAGTGAAACAATGTTTTGCCAATATTCTTTTTATTCCATTCATATTTATGAGAGGAGAGCACACCTGGGTCTTGCAATGGTCTTAATCAAGCTACTGTGAGTCACTGTGTTCTCTTGCCACTGGTGCTGGGTCCCTCGAGACCCCCTACCCCCAGTCTGCTCATCTGCGTGTAAGTGGTTTGCACTGAATAATGTTATGGCTTCTTGCCAGTTCTACCATCCTGCGTTTTTCTATCATTCTGTTATACTTTCTAAAACAAAAGATGCTTCACTTTATAGTCTCATCTTGTGTGATGTTTCTCACTGTTCTATGGGGGTGATTTTTTACTTACCCCAAACTTCAGCTGCCCCTTTTCTAATAATAACAGTCCTACCATTTACTGAACATTTACTATGCAGTAGGAACTATGTTAAGCATTTCATATATATCATCCAGTCCTCATTTTCATTTTATGCATGAGGAAAGTGAGGCTCAGAGAGGTTAAGTAGCTTGCTCAAGATTGTTCAGCTGGTATGGAATTAAATCCTGGGTCTGACAGACTCCGGAGCCCATGATCATAGCAAAAATATGATACCGCTATTGTATTTATTGTCCAAAGGTGCAAAATGAGGCATTTCCCTTCTAAATACATGAATGAGTCCTGATGAATACATACCTGCTTGCGGGCATGGCTTTGTTCCTCAGTAGGTATGTTCAAGGTGCTTTTGTAAAGAGTTCTAGCAATCAGAGAGTAATAGACAGAGATAATCGAAAGTGGAATAATGTAGAATACTAAGAAGCACAGCAGAGAATGTATCTCTTGCAGGAGCCTCTCAGAAACAGGGTAAGAGGCACAGGCTTTAAATGTTACATTTTTGTCAGGATCTTGAAAAGTATATACATTTGAAAATATAGCCTCCGGTAGAGCAATGATCATAGATATGATCCAGATGCAGCCAGCTTTGGCACAGGTCTTCAGGATGGCATTGGGGGGCTGACGCTCCAAGGGCTTCACAACTGCCTTGTATCTAGAAACATATAATCACAGCAAAAGGCAAAATCAATATCAAAATGACAGAATCTAGAAATTAGAAGTGACCTTAGTGATCATCCAGTTGTACCTCCTATCCATATGTATATAACCAACTCAACATTAACTAGCTGAAATTGGCTAGGATTTCCAATACACATAATACATCCCAGTAATTTTTATTTATGCTAATCACTTTTTCCTTTTATTCACTGTTGAGATAGTCCAGATTTGCAATTTATATGATTTTCTTGTAGATCCTTTATTTAGGGCAAATAAATATTTTTTGGCATGATTTTATGTGTGATGGAGAGTAATTCATTACCTGTATATTACCTTAAGTGTTCTAAAAGACTTCATTTTTAAGTAAGTGACTGATATTAAATCTAATTCTCCTTTCTTCATGAGTGAGCAGTTATCAACCTTACTATAAAAGAATTCTATGAGTTTATGCAGAAAAGAAGAGAGGGTTAATTTCTTCCCTGTTCAAATGCTAATTTCTTGCCCAAGCCAATCTGTAGGTAGTTTTAGGGCAAGGCAAGGGTGAAATCAAAAAACCCTATACCCATCCAAAAATGCCTCCTTATTCTGACAAATCTACCTCAAAATCTATATAGCCTTTAAGTAAATCTGTCCTCAAACAGAATATAAAACCAGTCAAAGAAAAATTCCATAAAAGACACAAGGAAAGCTTTTCTTCCTCTCAGATCCTGGAATCTGAAGAAGCTTTTCCTTCTGGTACTGCCAGACATTGATTACTTACCGGCTTCTTGCAGGCTTTATAAAGCATCATTTTAAACATTTAGAGCCTCAATTTTTTTTATGCTTTCACAGTTATTATTCTACAATAGGCGCACAGAAAAACACAGTACTTAGGCTGAAAATATCCTAACAGAGTCCAAACACCCTGACTGCCAGAGGTTCTCACACACTCCATTCATACAGCTCTAAAAGTCAACCGGGATTAATTTATGTCTCTGGAAACGAGAATGTCATTGAACGCCTATAGAAAAAAACAAATACAATTAAGTCACGACATTACATTGAGTTACCAGGAAGCCAAAAGCCTCACCGTTTTTTCACCATTAATTAATTTGATTCATTTCAAGTAAATTAGACGCATGTATCTTTTTAACCATTCTTCCGGTAGACAGTAATGTATATGCGGTCAATTTCACACCTATGCTGATGTTTTAATGTTGACAATATTGCACCACTAGGCTGCACTAATGTATAAAGCAAAAATTGTTTTTCTTTTTCACCTGGAACAATTTGCCTTAATAAACTGAGGGGAGGGGGGAGACCGTTCGGTATTCTTTCAAACAAACAATTACAGTTCAAAGAAAATAAACGATCCCCGAAGCACACAGTTTCAATCTCTCCTCCGATGCTAACACAGAAATTTTAACATTCTCATATCAACTTTTATTTAAAATGCCTCCCGATTTCCCAATCTTACATCCCAGTTACAGAGTGTGAGAAAAGCAGCAGAGTAGCCAGTGAACGCTACATACAAGCTTTCCTTTCTTTTTGTCTAATTTCACATCCTGGCAAATAGAACTGAGAAAAGAAACCCACCTGTCAGCACTGAGAATTGTTAACGTGAACACTGATACACCGACAGAAGTGAGCCGGATGAAAGAGAGTACCTTACATCCAATTCTTCCGAACAGCCATCCCTCTGCCAGGTAGTGGGTTACATCGACTGGCACACAAGTTAGCAGAAGTAAAAGATCTCCAAAAGCCAGGCTGGTGATGAAAATATTGGGAACTGTTTGCATGGATTTGGTCTTGAAAAAGACTTTGATGAGAATAGCATTTCCAAGGATGCCCACTGAAATGATCACGGCATAAGTGATATAGATGGCACACAATGCTTCTATTCCTGGAGAGTTGTCTCCGGTCCTTCTTTTATTTGTGGAATCATTAGGGACGACGGAGCTCGATGATTCTGTGTCATTTGTGGTTGAAATTAAAGTCTGATTAGGTGACTGAGGCTGCCTTTGAGACATTTCTTCTAAAGCCTATGCCTTGAATATTTCTTCTGCTCAGTTCAAATGTAGTTGATTGTCACGTCTAATGCCTACGTCTAGTAATGAGATGATAGAGGAACAGAGCAGAATGGCAGGCAAATCCAAGACACTCAGATACTCCTTTCCTTCAGTTGTTCTGTGTCTCCCAGCATGCTTGGCTAAATGCTTACTGATCTGGCACTAGAGGGTGGGAGGTGGAGGAGTTTTATTGACGTTTCCATGACAGAAGGAGGAGGGTATTGGAAATGCTCTGCAGTTGCTTATTCTTTCCTGTTGGGGAGTCTTAGGACTACCCAGGTGTTATTAAATAATACTTATTGTATACTAGAATCACTCTGCTTCCATATCTAGCCACGAAGATCTGTATGGATTTTGTCAATTTTCATCCTTTTCCCTGCATTCAGCAGGTGGCCTAGTGTGCTCTCTTTTACAGGAAATAAACATGTATGTCTCCTGAAGCACAAACTCCTCCAGGTTTAATATCAGAGAGGTGCTGAAGCAACAAATTATGTCACAACCAAGGTGGGATAATTTAGGTGACTGGGCTTATCACCCGATTCTGACGCATGGTAATTCCCAATCCTACATATTACCGGGGTCCTGCTACACAAACAATACCAAAGCAAGCTTTAAGAGATGACAAATCCGGGCAAACCACCAATTGCTTTGTTTCTAAATGTCCTAATAAAACACCATTTACTGTGTGACTTGCTGTTTTAATGCCATGTATTTTTGTAAATGTTGTTTGGGGTTTCTCCCTTTAGAAATGGTTAAAAAGGAACCTGCCTGATTGCAAAACAAAACAATGGAGAACACAACTCAAGGTTATGACACAAAAGGACTTCTAAGAATGAAAATCATTCTTTTCAAGTGAGGGAATGCCTCAGGTTATTCTAGAGGTGATGGGCATGTAGATAATGTTTACATTAACCCAAGGAAGCAGAAAATAAAAACAATCCTCATAGTACCAGCAATAAATGCCCCTTGTTACAGAAAATGTATGTGATTTCTGTGTGTATATGCGGGGTGGGGGGTTGTTTGGGAGTGGAAGGCCAGCAGTTTAAAGGCATTGGATAATATTACCTGCTCAGAAATATTCTCTGAAATGACCAAACTCAGAGGATAATCTCTCAGCTAGAAGAAACTTTTTGTAGTAAGGTGCTTATAAATATATCCAGTGATATGACAGACAGTAATATATTTGGTTAGCCAATGAACAGGAGCAGCAAACAAAGATTACTTTTGTACTGACAGAATAATAAGCATGATAAATTCTATAGGGAAAGTGAATTGGGTGAATCGAATCAATTATCTGGTTAATTTGAACAACCTAAACCACACCTATGAAATTATCCTCAAGGCTTGAATTACCCAGTGAAATAACTGTTTTTGATGGGAATGAGGAGGGGGGATGTTTGTATAAACCCAAACCCTTGAACTTTGATGTATATCAGTTCAGTTCAGTTCAGTTGCTCAGTTGTGTCCAACTCTTTGCGACCCCATGAATTGCAGCACGCCAGGCCTCCCTGTCCATCATCAACTCCTGGAGTTCACTCAAATTCATGTCCATCGAGTCAGTGATGCCATCCAGCCATCTCATCCTCGGTCGTCCCCTTCTCCTCCTGCCCCCAATCCCTCCCAGCATCAGAGTCCTTTCCAATGAGTCAACTCTTCGCATCAGGTGGCCAAAGTATTGGAGTTTCAGCTTTAGCATCATTCCTTCCAAAGAACACCCAGGGCTGATCTCCTTTAGAATGGACTGGTTGGATCTCCTTGCAGTCCAAGGGACTCTCAAGAGTCTTCTCCAGCACCACAGTTCAAAAGCATCAATTCTTCGGCACTCAGCTTTCTTCACAATCCAACTCCCACATCCATACATGACCACAGGAAAAACCATAGCCTTGACTAGACGGACCTTTGTTGGCAAAATAATGTTTCTGCTTTTGAATATGCTATCTAGGTTGGTCATAACTTTTCTTCCTAGGAGTAAACATCTTTTAATTTCATGGTTGCAGTTGCCATCTGCAGTGATTTTGGAGGCCCCAAAAATAAAGTCTGACACTGTTTCCACTGTTTCCCCATCTATTTCCCATGAAGTGATGGGACCGGATGCCATGATCTTCGTTTTCTGAATGTTGAGCTTTAATCCAACTTTTTCACTCTCCTCTTTCACTTTCATCAAGAGGCTTTTTAGTTCCTCTTCACTTTCTGCCATAAGGGTGGTGTCATCTGCATATCTGAGGTTATTGATATTTCTCCTGGCAATCTTGATTCCAGCTTGTGCTTCTTCCAGCCCAGCGTTTCTCATGATGTACTCTGCATAAAAGTTAAATAAGCAGGGAGACAATATACAGCCTTGACGTACTCCTTCTCCTATTTGGAACCAGTCTGTTCCATGTCCAGTTCTAACTGTTGCTTCCTGACCTGCATATAGGTTTCTCAAGAGGCAGGTCAGGTGGTCTGGTATTCGCATCTCTTTCAGAATTTTCCACAGTTTATTGTGATCCACACAGTCAAAGGCTTTGGCATAGATGTATATACCCTTAAGTAATTTCATGCACTGGGCTGCTTCTTAAAGATCTGCTGTACAGAAAATGGCTCTCCATTGTATCATTCATCTGTTGATGGACATCTAGGTTGCTTCCTTGTCCTGGCTATTGTAAATATTGCTGCAATGAACACTGGGGGAGATGTGTCTTTAAGAATTGTGATTTTCTCAGGTATATGCCCAATAGTGGGATTGCTGGGTCATATGGTAGATTTCGACTTCTCGGGTGGCACTATTGGTGAATAACCCACTTGCCAATGCAGGAGACATAAGAAGACTCGGATTCGATCCCTGGGTTGGGAAGATCCCTTGGAGGAGGGCATGGCAGCAATCCACTCCATTATTCTTACCTGGAGAATCCCATGGGCAGAGGAGCCTGGTGGGCTATAGTCTATGGGGTTGCAAAGTCAGACACCACTGAAGTGATTTAGCATGCAGCATGGCAGGTTTATTCTTAGTTTTTTTTTTAAGGAATCTCCAAAACGTTCTCCATAGTGGCTGTATCAGTCTACGTTCCCACCAACAGTGCTAGAGGGGTCCCTTTTCTCTATATTTTCTCCTGCATTTATTGTTTGTAGATTTTTTGATGATGGCCATTCTGACTGGTTTGAGGTGATACTTCGTTGTAATTTTGATTTCCAATTCTCTAATAATGAGTGATATTGAGCATCTTCTCCTGTGTTTATTTGCCATCTGTATGTCTTCTTTGGAGAAATATCTGTCTAGGTCTCCTGCCTATTTTTTGATAGGGTTGTTTGTTTTTCTGACATTGAGCTGTGTGTGCTACTTATACATTTTGGAGATTAACCCTTTCCCAGTTGTGTTTACAATTATTTTCTCCCATTCTGAAGGGAGTATAACTCAGCTATAAAAAAAGAATGAATTTAAGTCAGCTGTAGTGACGTGGCTGAAACTGGAGCCTCTTATACAGAGTGAAAAGAGAAAAACAAGTATTGTATATTAACACATATATATGGAATCTAGAAAAGTGGTACTGATGAACCTAGTACAGAATGGACTTGTGGACACAGCTGGAGAAGGTAAGGGTGGGAGGAATTGAGAAAGTAGCGTCAGCATATACACACTATCATGTGTAATATAGTGGGAAATTGATAAATGATGCAGGGAGCCCAGCCTGGTGCTCTGTGATGACCTAGATGGGTGGGATGGGGAGAAGGGAGGGAGGCTCTGGAGGGGAGGGATATATCTGATGGCTCAGATGGTAAAGAATCTGCCTGCAATGCAGGAGACCCAGGTTTGATCCCTGGATCGGGAAGATCCCCTGGAGAAGGGAATGGTAATCCACTCCAGTATTCTTCCCTGGAGACTACCATGGACAGAGGAGCCTGGCGGGCTACATGTGGTCACAAAGAGTTGGACACGACTGAGTGACTAACACTTTCACCTTCACCCTTTTGTGTGTGTGTGTATATATACATATATATTTGTATTGGTTTCTGCCATACAACAACATGAATTAGTCATAATTATATATACATATATATTACTTATCATATGGCAAAAAAACCAACACAAAATTGTAAAGCAATTTTCCAACAAGTAAAAAATAAATAAATTAAAAACAAAACAGCTCTCTATACTGTCCACATTTTGTTCTCACAAAGCTAATGATAAAATCTCTTTGGGATTCCTAGGTAGCATTTAGCAGAGAGCAAACAGTATCCCCCAATTCACACCTCAGCTGATGGCCGCACAGTACTGTTTAGTAAGAAACAAACTCTTGTGTGTGAGTTTTAACATTATCTGAATTCCAAAGATATCAGGCACACTTGCCGTGCTCTGCAGCCACCAGTGTGTCTTCCCTCCTTCCTCTGCCCTCTGGTCTGAAGAGGTCAGGAGAGAGCAGGGATGTCCCGGGTGGTGTTTTGGGCTCTTTAGAATTCCAGAATTCCAGCAGATCAGAGTTGGAAGTGATCTTAGAGATGATGGCAACAAATCCTCAATTTTTTTCAGAGGCAAAACTGAGGTTCAGAGGGGGACAGTATCTCATGCAAGGTCACACAAGCATTCTGTAGCAGAGCTAACATGAAAAGTTCCCTCTGGGTTCTGAAAGATTAAAAATCAGTGTCAAATGCTGAAAACCCCTCAGCTCCTGACCATGAGCCATATTCGCTCATTTACATTGTGGACATAAGTTATCCATGTGTTTGTTAACTAAAGAATAAGAGATCTCCAGGCTAACAAATCATGATAAATACTCTAAATGCATCTACTTATGCTTCATTGACTATGCCAAAGCCTTTGACGGTATTCAGTTCAGTTCAGTTCAGTCGCTCAGTCATGTCCGACTCTTTGCCATCTCATGGACTGCAGCACACCAGGCTTCCCTGCCCATCACCAACTCCTGGAATTTACTCAAACTCACATCCATTGAATCAGTGATCCATCGAACCATCTCATCCTCTGTCGTCCCCTTCTCCAACTGCCTTCAATCTTTCCCAGCATTAAGGCCTTTTCAAGTGAGTCAGTTCTTTGCATCAGGCGGCCAAAGTATTGGAGTTTCAGCTTCAACATCAGTTCTTTCAATGAATATTCGGGACTGATTTCCTTTAGGATTGACTGGTTGGATCTCCTTGCAGTCCAAGGGACTCTCAAGAGTCTTCTCCAAAACCACACTTCAAAAGCAACAATTCTTCAGCACTCAGCTTTCTTTATGGTCCAACTCTCACATCCATACATGACTATCAGAAAAACCATAGCCTTGACTAGAGGGACCTTTGTTGGCAAAGTGATGTCTCTACTTTTTAATATGCTGTCTAGGTTGGCCATAACTTTTCTTCCAAGGAGTAAGGATCTTTTAATTCCATGGCTGCAGTCACCATCCACAGTGATTTTGGAGCCCCCAAATATAAAGTCAGCCACTGTTTCCCCATCTATTTCCCATTAAGTGATGGGACCAGATGCCATGATCTTTGTTTTCTGAATGTTGAGCTTTAAGCCAACTTTTTCACTCTACTTTTTCACTTTCATCAAGAGGCTCTTTAGTTCTTCTTCACTTTCTGCCATAAGGGTGGTTTCATCTGCATATCTGAGGTTACTGATATTTCTCCCAGCAATCTTGATTCCAGCTTGTGCTTCATCCAGCCCAGCATTTCTCATGATGTACTCTGCAAAGAAGTTAACTTAGCAGGGTGACAATATACAGCCCTGACATACTCCTTTTCCTATTTGGAACCAGTCTGTTGTTCCATGTCCAGTTCTAACTTGCTTCCTGACCTGCATACAGATTTCTCAAGAGGCAGGTCAGGTGGTCTGGTATTCCCATCTCTTTCAGAATTTTCCACAGTTTATTGTGATCCACACAGTCAAAGGTTTTGGCATAGTCAATAAAACAGAGGTGAATGTTTTTCTGGAACTCTTGCTTTTTCAATGATCCAACAGATGTTGGCAATTTGATCTCTGGTTCCTCTGCCTTTTCTAAATCCAGCTTGAATATCTGGAAGTTCACAGTTCACATGTTGTTGAAGCTTGGCTTGGAGAATTTGGAGCAGTACTTTACTAGCATGTGAGATGAATACACTTGTGCAGTAGTTTGAGCATTCTTTGGCATTGCCTTTCTTTGGGATTGGAATGAAAACTGACCTTTTCCAGTCCTGTGGCCACAGCTGCGTTTTCCAAATTTGCTGGCATATTGAGTGCAGCACTTTCACAGCATCATATTTTAGGATTTGAAATAGCTCAACTGGAATTCCATCACCTCCACGAGCTTTGTTCATAGCGATGCTTCCTAAGGCCCACTTGACTTTGCACTCCAGGATGTCTGGTTCTAGGTGAATGATCACAGCATTGTGATTATCTGGGTCATGAAGATTATTTTTATATAGTTCTTCTGTGTATTCTTGCCACCTCTTCTTAATATCTTCTGCTTCTGTTAGGTCCATACCATTTCTGTCCTTTATTGAGCCCATCTTTGCATGAAATGTTCCCTTAGTATCTCTAATTTTCTTGAAGAGATCTCTAGTCTTTCTCATTTTATTGTTTTCCTCTATTTCTTTGCATTGATCACTGAGGAAGGTTTTCTTATATATCCTTGCTGTTTTTTTGAACTCTGCATTCAGATGGGTGTATCTTTCCTTTTCTCTTTTGCTTTTTGCTTCTCTTCTTTTCACAGCTATTCATAAGGCCTCCTCAGACAGCCATTTTGCTTTATTGCATTTCTCTTTCTTCGGGATGGTTTTGATCCTTGTCTCCTGTACAATGTCATGAACCTCTGTCCATAGTTCATCAGGCACTCTATCAGATCTAGTCCCTGAAATCTATTTCTCACTTCCACTGTATAATCGTTAGGCATTTCATTTAGGTCATACCTGAATGGTCTAGTGGTTTTCCCTACTTTCTTCAATTTAAGTCTGAATTTGGCAATAAAGAGTTCATGATCTGAGCCATAGTCAGCTCCCAGTCTTGTTTTTGTTGACTGTATAGAGCTTCTCCATCTTTGGCTGCAAAGAATATAATCAACCTGATTTCGGTGTTGCCCATCTGGTGATGTCCATGTGTAGCGTCTTCTCTTGTGTTGTTGGAAGAGGGTGTTTGCTATGACCAGTGCATTCTCTTGACAAAACTCTATTAGCCTTTGCCCTGCTTCATTCTGTGTTCCAAGGCCAAATTTGCCTGTTACTCCAGGTGTTTCTTGACTTTCTAATTTTACATTCCAGTCCCCTATAATGAAAAGGACATCTTTTTTGGGTGTTAGTTCTCAAAGGTCTTGTAGGTCTTCATAGAACCATTCAGCTTCAGCTTCTTCAGCATTACTGGTCAGGGCATAGACTTGGATTACCATGGTATTGAATGGTTTGCCTTGGAAACAAACAGAGATCATTCTGTCTTTCTTGAGACTGCATCCAAGTACTGCATTTCAGACTCTTTTGTTGGCTGTGAGGGCTACTCCATTTCTTCTAAGGGATTCCTGCCCACAGTAGTAGATTTGACTGTATAGAGCTTCTCCATCTTTGGCTGCAAAGAATATAATCAACCTGATTTCGGTGTTGCCCATCTGGTGATGTCCATGTGTAGCGTCTTCTCTTGTGTTGTTGGAAGAGGGTGTTTGCTATGACCAGTGCATTCTCTTGACAAAACTCTATTAGCCTTTGCCCTGCTTCATTCTGTGTTCCAAGGCCAAATTTGCCTGTTACTCCAGGTGTTTCTTGACTTTCTAATTTTACATTCCAGTCCCCTATAATGAAAAGGACATCTTTTTTGGGTGTTAGTTCTCAAAGGTCTTGTAGGTCTTCATAGAACCATTCAGCTTCAGCTTCTTCAGCATTACTGGTCAGGGCATAGACTTGGATTACCATGGTATTGAATGGTTTGCCTTGGAAACAAACAGAGATCATTCTGTCTTTCTTGAGACTGCATCCAAGTACTGCATTTCAGACTCTTTTGTTGGCTGTGAGGGCTACTCCATTTCTTCTAAGGGATTCCTGCCCACAGTAGTAGATATAATGGTCATCTGAATTAAATTCACCCATTCCAGTCCATTTTAGTTTGTTGATTCCTAAAATGTTGACATTCACTCTTGCCATCTCCTGTTTGACCACTTCCAGTTTGCTTTTATTCATGGACCTGACATTCCAGGTTCCAAGGCAATATTGCTCTTTACAGCATCGGACCTTGCTTCTATCACCAGTCACATCCACAAGTGGGTATTGTTTTTGCTTTAGCTCTGTCTCTTCATTCTTTCTGGAGTTATTTCTCCACTGATCTCCAGTAGCGTATTGGGCATCTACTGGCTTGTGGAGTTCATCTTTCAGTGTCCTATCTTTTCACCTTTTCATACCGTTCATGGGGTTCTCAAGACAAGAATACTGAAGTGGTTTGCTATTCCCTTCTCCAGTAGACAACATATTGTCAGACCTCTCTACCATGACCCGTCTGTGTGGATCACAGCAAACTGTGGAAAATTCTTAAAGAGATGGGAATATCAGACCACCTTATGCGCTTTTGAGAAATCTATATACAGGTCAAGAAGCAACAGTTAGAATTGGTCATGGAACAACAGACTGGTTGCAAGTTGGGAAAAGAGTAGGTCAAGGCTGTATATTGTCATCCTGCTTATTTAACTTATATGCAGAGTACTTCATGAGAAACACTGGACTGGATGAAGCACAAGCTGAAATCAAGATTGCCAGGAGAAACTGCAATAAGCTCAGATATGCAGATGACACCACCCTTATAGCAGAAAGTAAAGAAGAAACAAAGAGCCTCTTGATGAAAGTGAAAGAGGAGAGTGACAAAGTTGGCTTAAAACTCAACATTCAGAAAGCAAAGATCATGGCATCTGGTCCTATCACTTCATGGCAAATAGATGGGGAAACAGTGGAAACAGTGGCTGATTTTATTTTGGGGGGCTCCAAAGTCACTGCAGATGATGACTGCAGCCATGAAATTAAAAGATCCTTACTCCTTGGAAAAAAAGTTATGATCAACCTAGACAGCATGTTAAACAGCAGAGACGTTACTTTGCCAGCAAAGGTCCATCTAGTCAAAGCTATGGTTTTTCCCATAGTCGTGTATGGATGTGAGAGTTGGACTATAAAGAAAGCTGAGTGCTGAAGAATCGATGCTTTTGAAGTGTGGTTTTGGAGTAGACTCTTGAGAGTCCCTTGGACTGCAAGGAGATCCAATCAGTCCATTCTAAAGGAGATCAGCCCTGGGTGTTCTTTGGAAGGAATGATGCTAAAACTGAAAGTCCAATACTTTGGCCACCTGATGTGAAGAACTGAGTCATTTGAAAAGACCCTGATGATGGGAAAGATTGAAGCCAGGAGGAGAAGGGGACTACAGAGGATGAGATGGTTGGATGGCATCACCGACTCAATGGACATGAGTTTGAGTAAATTCCAGGAGTTGGTGATGGACTGGGAGGCCTGGTGTGCTGCAGTCCATGGAGTCGCAAAGAGTTGAACACAACTGAGCGACTGAACTGAACTTTACCCTGTAATTCACCCACAAAGCATAACCATGTCTAGTTAATTATTTGAGTTCAAGTTGCAAGGCACTTAGCCTGTAGAAGATGATTAAGTCCCTTTTTGTTTGTTTTTAGTATACAATAGGTCAATCTTATCATCCAAGGTTTTCAAAATCAACTTCTTGGTTGTAGATTTGTTGCTTAGTCGCTCAGTTCTGTCTGACTATTTGCAATCCTGTGGACTGTAGCCCACCAGGCTCCTCCATCCATTGATTCTCCAGGCAAGAATACTGGAGTGGGTTGCCATTTATACATTGAACAAATAAATTACCGATCTTCTAAAGTTAGCTTTCATGGTTTCACACCAATTCAGTTAATGTTAGCAAAATCTTTAAAAAAAATCTCCATGGAACTAGGAATCTAAGAGTGCTGAAGAGATCTACTCTCCCTCTAAAGTGGCAGCAATAGGAATTAGAAGACAGTTGCTCAAGAGAGTCTGCAAACTTGACTCTAATGTCCTTAGCCATCATTAAACAGGAAAGGGGCTCTCACATTTTGGTTTGCCTCAGAATCGCCGTTAAGGCATGTCAAAACACAAGTTGCTGGGTCTCATGTCCAGCGTGTATAATTTGATTGATCTGGGGTAGAGCCTGAGCATCTGTGTTTCTAACAGATTCCTTGGTGATAACTGATTCTGCTGGTAGGAGACCACACTCTGAGAATTACTTTAATACGATAAAAATTAAAATAATCCAGTTGACCAGCTGAGATGGAAGAGAGATTTCTGTGGGTCTTCATTAAAGAAAGAGGAATTCTGGACTTCCCTGGTGGTTCGGTGTATAAGAATCTGCCTGACAACACAGGGGACACAGGTTCAAATCACTGGTCCTGGAAGATCCCACATGCCCTGAAGCAACTAAGCTCGTGTGCCACAACTACTGGGCCCACTTGCTGCAACTCCCTGAAGCCGTGTGCCTAGAACCTGTGCTCTGCAACAAGCAAAGCCCTGCTCGACACAACTAGAGAAAACCTGCACAAAGCAACTAAGACGTAGCACAGCCAAACATAAAGAAAAATCCATGTGCCACAATGAAAGGTGAGTCGCTCAGTCGTGTCCGACTCTTTGCGACCCCGTGGACTGTAGCCCACCAGGCTCCTCTGTCCATGGGATTCTCCAGGCAAGAATACTGGAGTGGGTTGCCATTTTCCTTCTCCAGGGGATCTTCCCAACCCAGGGATCGAACCCAGGTCTCCCGCATTCGAGGCAGATGCTTTAACCTCTGCACCACCAGGAGATCCTGCTTAACGCACAGAAGATCCCACATGCCACAACTAAGACCTGACATAGCCAAATAAGTTTTTTTAATGGATAACAAACAAGGACCTACTGTACAGTGCAAGGAACTCTGCTCAATATTATATATAACAACCTAAATGGGAAAAGAATTTGAAAAAGGATACGTGTATATGTATAACTGAATCACTTTGCCGTACACCTGAAAACTAACACAACATTGTTAATCAACTATACTCCAATATAAAATAAAAAGTTTAAAAAAAGGTAAAAAAAATAAATTTTATAAAAATAAAAAGGAATTCTGTGATGTGACAGATACTTCAAAATTCCTCCCTATGGGAGGAAACTATGTATACCTATGGCTGATTCTTGTTGATGTTTGACGGAAAACAGCAAAATTCTGGAAAGCAATTATCCTTCAATTAAAAAATAAATTAATTTTTTAAAAGTCAAAGTGAAGTCACTCAGTCGTGTTTGACTCTTTGAGACCCCATGGACTGTAGCCTGTCAGGCTTCTCCATCTGTGGGATTTTCCAGGCAAGAATACTGTAGTGGGTTAAAGTTAAAAAAAAATCCTAAATTCAGTTCAGTTGCTCAGTCATGTCTGACTCACTGCGACCCCATAAATTGCAGCACGCCAGGCCTCCCTGTTCATCACCAACTCCCAGAGTTCACTCAGACTCACGTCCATCGAGTCAGTGATTCCATCCAGCCATCTCATCCTCGGTCATCCCCTTCTCCTCCTGCCCCCAATCCCTCCCAGCATCAGAGTCCTTTCCAATGAGTCAACTCTTCGCATCAGGTGGCCAAAGTATTGGACTTTCAGTTTTAGCATCATTCCTTCCAAAGAACACCCAGGGCTGATCTCCTTTAGAATGGACTGGTTGGATCTCCTTGCAGTCCAAGGGACTCTCAAGAGTCTTCTCCAACACCACAGTTCAAAAGCATCAATTCTTCAGCCCTCAGCTTTCTTCACAGTCCAACTCCCACATCCATACATGACCACTGGAAAAAACATAGCCTTGACTAGATGGACCTTTGTTGGCAAAGTAATGTCTCTGCTTTTCAATATGCTATCTATGTTGGTCATAACTTTTCTTCCTAGGAGTAAGCATCTTTTAATTTCATGGCTGCAATGACCATCTGCAGTGATTTTGGAGCCCCCCAAAATAAAGTCTGACACTGTTTCCACTGTTTCCCCATCTGTTTCCCATGAAGTGATGGGACCAGATGCCATGATCTTAGTTTTCTGAATGTTGAGCTTTAAGCCAACTTTTTCACTCTCCTCTTTCACTTTCATCAAGAGACTTTTTAGTTCCTCTTCACTTTCTGCCATAAGGGTGGTGTCATCTGCATATCTGAGGTTATTGATATTTCTCCCAGCAATCTTGATTCCAGCTTGTGTTTCTTCCAGCCCAGCGTTTCTCATGATGTACTCTGCATAGAAGTTAAATAAACAGGGTGACAATATACAGCCTTGACATACTCCTTTTCCTATTTGGAACCAGTCTGTTTTTCCATGTCCAGTTCTAACTTGCTTCCTGACCTGCATATAGGTTTCTCAAGAGGCAGGTCAGGTGGTCTGGTATTCCCATCTTTTTCAGAATTTTCCACAGTTTATTGTGATCCACACAGTCAAAGGCTTTGGCATAGTCAATACAGCAGAAATAAATGTGTCTCAGCTCCAGGTAAACCACATTTAGTGAACCATCGGGTGCCTGTGCTCAAATTTCTCAGGATTCTAGGGGTGATCGTCCAATGGGAGAAAGATGAAATGATTTAGCTTTTGGCCTATGACTCAAGCTCAAATTCCGTCTGCATATGTGAGAAGTGAAAAATGAATAACTAGAATTCTCAATCTGTAAGCCCCAACAAGAGGTTCTACTCTCCACTTTTTTAAAGATCTTGGGCTGGGAAACAGGATGGATTTCTTTGTTATTAATTAACTGGGTTAGATCAACTTAAAGAGGACAAATTTGACTTGTGGGTATATTTGGATCTATTTAATAGGGATTCTTGTCATCACAGAGTTCTCTGATCTCCTTCATAATTTCTTGCTCCAAACATAATCACTCTAATTTCATATTTCAAGGGGCGACTACTATTCAGAGTGGCCTCTTCAGAGACCAGGTTAAAAAAAATACAAATTATGCAATGGTAGGCTCTACAAAGAGCAGAAATTCCACCTGAATCTTTAAGTGGAATTTTTTGTTAAAGCAAATTCTTGTCATGGTTAAACAGAATGGCTCCTGAAAAGTGAACAACCATGTAGGGTATTCAATTTTGATGCCTTTCTTTGCACTGATCACGATACTTGTCCACCCAGTCAGTTCAGTCGCTCAGTCATGTCTGATTCTTTGTGAGCCCACGGACTGCAGCAAGCCAGGCTTCCCTGTCCATCATCAACTCCTGGAGCTTGCTCACATTCATGTCCATCAGGTTGGTGATGCCATCTAACCCATCTCATCCTCTGTTGTCCCCTTCTCCTCCTGCTTTCAATCTTTCCCAGCATCAGGGTCTTTTAAAATGAATTCTTCACATCAGGTAGCCAAAGTATTGGAATTTCAGCCTCAGCATCCAATGAATATTCAGGACTGATTTCCTTTAGGATGCACTGGTTTGATCTCCTTGCAGTCCAAGGGACTTCTATAAAGAAAGCTGAGTGCCGTAGAACTGATGCTTTTGAACTATGGTGTTGGAGAAGACTCTTGAGAGTCCCTCAGACTGCAAGGAGATCCAACCAGTCCATCCTAAAGGAAATCAGTCCTGAATATTCATTGGAAGGACTGATGCTGAAGCTGAAGCTCCAATATTTTGGCCACCTGATGTGAAGAGCTGACTCATTTGAAAAGACCCTGATGCTGGGAACAATTGAAGGCAGGAGGAGACAGGGATGGCAGATGAGATGGTTGGATTGCATCACTGACTCAATGGATATGAGTTTGAGTAAACTCCGGGAGTTGGTGATGGACAGGGAGGCCTGGCGTGCTGCAGTCCATGGGGTCGCAAAGAGTCGGACACGACTGAGCAACTGAACTGAACTGAACTGAACCCCTACTATAGTTTGGCCTCAAGCCAAACAACAGGGCAGGAACACAGCCCCACCCATCAACAGAAAATTGGATTAAAGATTTACTGAGCATGGCCCCACCTATCAGAACAAGACTCCAGATTCCTCCACAATCAATCTCTCCCATCAGGAAACTTCCACAAGCCTCTTATCCATCAGAGGGCAGACAGAATGAAAACCACATTCACAGAAAACTAACCAAACTGATCACATGGGCAACAGCCTTGTCTAACTCAGTGAAACTATGAGCCATGCCGTGTAGGGCCACCCAAGATGGATGGGTATGGTGAAGAGTTCTGACAAAAAGTGGTCCACTGGAGAAGGGAATAACAGACCACTTCAGTATTCTTGCCTTGAGAACCCCATGAACAGTCTGAAAAGGCAAAAGGATATGACATTTGTCCTCCCACACATGCCTCATATTCTTTGCTGTGGTCAGTCGAAGTTCTCCAGTTGTAATAGATGGAGGCAGTTTTGCATCATACAAAATGTTTCGGCTTCATGTATATATATATATATATGTGTGTGCTAAGTCACTTCAGTCATGTCTGACTCTTTGTGACCCTATAGACTGTAGCCTGCCAGGCTCCTCTGTCCATGGGATTCTCCAGGCAAGAATGCTGCTGCTGCTGCTAAGTCGCTTCAGTCGTGTCCAACTCTGTGCAACCCCACAGACGGCAGCCCATTGGGCTCCACCATCCCTGGGATTCTCCAGGCAAGAACACTGGAGTGGGTTGCCATTTCCTTCTCCAATGCATGAAAGTGAAAAGTGAAAGTGAAGTCGCTCAGTCGTGTCTGACTCAGCGACCCCATGGACTGCAGACTACCAGGCTCCTCCGTCCATGGGAGTTTCCAGGCAAGAATACTGAAGTGGATTGCCATGACCTCCTCCAGGAGATCTTCCTGACCCAGGGATCGAACTCCCATTTCTTACATCTCCTAACTTGACAGGTGGGCTCTTTACCACTGGCACCACCTTGGGAAGCCCTATATATATATATATATACACACACACACACACACACATACATACATATATGTACACACATTTATATATACATATATATATATACACACATATATGTATATGTATATACATATACATTTAGATCCCTGGGTCGGGAAGTTCCCTGGAGATGGAAATGGCAACCCACTCCAGTACTCTTGCCTAGAAAATCCCATGGACGGAGAAGCCTGGTGTCCGTGGGGTCGCAAAGAGTTGGACACGACTGAGAGACTTCACTTCTTCACTTCATATATTTATACACACACATATAATTTCATTCACACTGCACAGCATGTGGAATCTTGGTTCCCTGACCAGGGATAGAACCTGTGCCCCTTGCATTGGAAGCACAGTCTTAACCACTAGACTGCCAGGGAAGTCCTAGGCTTGCTAAATATCGAGGTACAAATTATGAAGTAATGAATTTATTTATTAGTGCATTTCTGTCTCTCAATAACCTTCTCCTTTTTCCTAGAATTCTCTCACATACCCTTAATCACGTGTGAAGTCAATAAAGGCCAAACACTTACCATATGGCCCCACAATTCCACTCCTAGGTATATCTACCCAAGTAAATGAAAACATATGTCCACACAAAGACTTGAATGCAAATGTACACGGAAGCATTTTTCATAAAATCAAACTGGAAACATCAGTTTCCAGTCCATCAGTTGGAATCAACTAAATGTCCATCAGTTAGCAATCAGGTAAACATAATGTGACTTATCCATATCGTGGAATACTAATCAGAAAATTTACAAGAACAATATATTTTAAAATCCAATTTATTGATTATCAATTTTACTTTTTTATGAGATAGAAATTATCATTTTGTAGCTATTTAGTTAGCAACACGAAACCCTTTCGTGATCTATTATCTGTAGTGGGAATCGTTCCACATAAAAATAGTGACTCTTACAAATTGGAAATTGTATATTAAATGCATTTGACCATTCCCTCCTTGACCTTTACTGTAGGATTGGAATAACTTGGGAAAGTTAGTTTTCTTACAAATTAGCACCTAACTTTCATGAGTTCAGAGTGGCTACTGATCCCAAATAAGAATAAACTATTAACATATGTGACAACAGAGATGAATCTCAAACATACTCAATAAAAGACACTAGATATTCTGTGTGTGTGTGTTAAGTCACTTCAGTCATGTCCTACTCTTTGCGACCCCATGGACTGTAGCCCACCAGGCTCCTCTGTCCGTGGGATTCTCTAGGCAAGAATACTGGAGTGGGTTGTCATTCCCTTCTCCAAGGGATCTTCCTGACCCAGGGATTGAACCCATGTCTCTTAGGTCTCCTGCATAATCAGGCAGATTCTTTACCACTAGTGCCACTGGGGAAGAACAGATATTCTGTATGATTCTTTAATATGAAATTTTTAGAGAAGGCAAAGCTATGATAAGAAAAGGGACATCACTGTTTGCCTGGGTCTGGAGGCTGGGGCAAGGATGACTGCTAAGTCGAGGCTAATGGAAGTGTTTGTAATTATGTGGTGTGATGATGTTTGTGTAATGGCATACCTTTATTAGGGCTTCTCAGGTGGCACTAAGTGGTAAAGAACCTGCTTGCCAGTGCAGGTTAAGAGACGCGGGTTTGATCCCTGGGTAGGGAAGATCCCCTGGAGAAGGCAATGGCAGCCCACTCCAGTATTCTTGCATGGAGAATCCCATGGACAGAGGAGCCTGGGAGCAGCAGTCCATAGGTTTGCACAGAGTCAGACACAACTGAAGCAACTTAGCAGGTGCACACATACCTTTATTAAAACTCTAATTGTACACTTGAAATAAGTGAGTTCATGGTATGTAAACTACCTCAAGAAAGCTGAAAAATGAGAAAAAAATAGGAAGTCCCAGGCTGGGTGTTGTTGGGGGATAGAGATGAGCATGCCACTTCCTGCCCGGGGGGTGGTGATGCAGAGGGTTCGAGACTACTCTGGTTAGTACTGCTGCTGCTACACCCAGTACCAGACTCTGCTCTGCAGCCTTCTGCCAGGACTAGGGCTCCTGTTTGAGGAGACACAGAAATGAGTGGAACAAACCACTTGTCCTCAAAGAACATGATGAAAGAGAGGAGGTAAGGGCACCACCAGGACACCTGAATTTCTTGGGCGTGTATAGACACGCCACACAGGGTGTTTCGCTTCTTGCAAAGTCCTGCACCTCAAGTATTTCCTGTAGCCCCTAAGGATGAGGGTCTTAGCTATAGTTTGGGACTTGGATTGTCCTAGCGTCGGTGGCAATTTTTTAACCCTTCAAGGTCTTTTCTAGTGTCTTCCCTGTGCTCATGAACAAGTATGATTAATATATTGCCATCAATCCTGTGGCTGCTCCATTGGGTGTCCCACCCTCTGCCCTACTGAGCACAGCAGTCCGTCTCCAAGGAGCACAACTGATCTGTGAGGTGCTTCCAGAATCACAGGGTAGGATAAGCATGCATGTTAAAAATAAGGTCTTCTTAAATCTTAAAACTTCTCATTACAAGAAAAATATGTATGCATAGTGATGAACATTAACTCAAGTTATTGTGGTGATCATTTTACAATATATCCAAATATCAAACCATTATGTTATATACCTGAAGCTAACATAATGCTGTAGATCAATGATACCTCAATTAAAAATGTCTCTCATCTTCCAATATACAGATTACAATGAATGGCACTGACACCCCCTCCCCTCCATGCGCACTCATGTTTTTCTAGAAAGGATTCTAATGGTTTCTTAAATCTGCCCAAGAATCTCTAGGGTTGTTTCCCTATATATGTGAATCAGACCTCTCTTTATTTGTTTGATTTGGTCCCCTAAATTTTTGGCAGCCTAATCTTGACTCTTGAAATGGACTTCACGACTATTCACACCAAGGTGGTCCCACTTGCCACTCTCAGTTGACTGATTAAATTCTCCCTCATTTACATATGAGGAGGTTACTGAATCCAGGTAGCTGGTTCTAGAGTCCTTGAAAGTGAAAAAGGTAGCTTGAAGCTGAGCCCCCAACACCTGGCTCGAGCTCCATACATAAGGGGTATGAACTGAGAGTTGGAGCTAAATACATAGGTGAGCATCCTACGGTCCCAGGAATGGAGATAGGAGGATGTCACGGTCTGAGAATGTGACGGGATCTGCACTGCCCCTCTCACAGGCCAGAGGAAGTGCTTTAAGGTCCAGTACAAGAGTATAGTGACTTTACTGGGCAAGGTTTACGACAAGAACCTCCATCTTTTGGGACCAGGCCCATATCATTTTTACTACTGAGCAGTAAAGTGCAGAGAACTTGCATAACAGAATGTCCCATGTCATAAGACAAAGCAAGTATCAATCCTAGGAACATAAACATAAAAAGGAGCTAATAGTTGTGAGTAATAATGATAATTTGAAGCTCCGGAGAGGCACATAAATAATGATAAAAGGTAGACCCTGAACTCTGACAAGCAAGACAGACCACTATGGCTTTGTAAATACAGGACGGTGCTTCAGTTCACATTTTCTTTCTTTTGTTCCTTCTGAGATGCTCTTCCTCTGTTCCACACTATCCACTTTCTTTCCAGCAGAGCGCTGTGCAAAATAGCTCCCTGCCTCACTTGGCAAGAGTAAGAGCAAGGGGACCAGAACCTGCCATCCTGGGGGAAGGGAGAGCACGTGACCTCGGCACCAGCAGGGGCAGCGAGGACTCTGGGAGCTCCTGGCACATCTGGCCTTTCCTCTCCAGAGCCCACCTCACCCAGGAGCTGAATTTCCCATAGACAGACCAAAGTTCTCATCCTTCCTCCCTGTCTGGAATTCAGACACACCTGACAGACTCTCAGAGGCTGGGCTGGCCCGCTTCTCCAAGTGGTGAGAGGGGGAGAGAAGGTTCTGTGTTCCAGGCTGCCTATTCGGGTGAGGGTTTGGACTTAGACACCAAATTTCTGAGTCTCATAGCCCTTAGCTAAGTAGGAGTTCATGGTGGATATGAGATTGGGAAGTAAACATCCCCAGATTAACCTGAGGTTGGTTAAGTGAAGCAAGACGACAAAAATGCTGCCAAAGCAAGACTCCGCACAACACCTCCATGTCTCCTGTCTTTAAGAGTATATAACAAGCCTGTCTTAGTAATATTTACACCAGGGTAATGAAATGAACTGTTTTATACTTCTCTCTCTCACACACACACCACATGTTTGAGTGCACATCAGTAAGCAAAATTACTTACATAGTCTCAAAGATGATCTCTTGGAAGGCTTTCAAAAGATGTTCTGATAACAATAGTCCCAAGTATGGAAGGGGGAGAAGTTGAAGAGCCTGAAACAAGATTTTCTAACACAGCCACTCTAGGGTCCTTTAGAGTCCAGACTCCACTTCTCACAGGCTGGCGTCTGGAGCTGTCTGCCTCACCTCATCGCTTGTGTGTATGCAGTCACTCAGTCATGTCTGACTCTGTGACCCCACGGACTATAGCCCGGCGGGCTCCTCTGTCCATGGGATTTCCCAGGTGAGAATATTGGAGTGGGTTGCCATTTCCTCCTTCAGGGGATCTTCCGCACCCAGGGATCAAACTCAAGTCTCCTGCATTGGTAGATGGATTCTTTACCACTGCAGCACCTAAGAAATGAGCTAAGGGCTCTCATTCCTTAGCTCCCTTGTAAATAAAACAAGTGTGTTAGAGCCTTTACAGGCCTGGAGTGAGGGATTTAGCTAATACTTTTCTCTTTCGGCTGAATTTACTATGGACAAGAGGACACTATCTTATTTCTAAAACTAATAAACCAAGACTAATCCTTGAATCTTTGGCAGTGACTCAACAGAGTACAAAGATGAAGGATTTGTGATCACAGCTTTCAGGAGGTTAAAACCAGAAGCCAGAAAACAAGGATTCAAACTTTTCCAAAACGGGATGATCTTTACCCTCTCCACATCCTCTCCTCCCTTCTCCTTTCTACCCTGTTGAATCTAGACTGTGAGCTCTGCCACTCTCTCCTCTCTGTCAGTTAGATGGAGATGGGGCAGCTGGATTTGTGCCTTTACATAGCCTGGAGCCAGGAAACACCTTCAGCTTTTCCATTTTCCCAGAGTCGGATCTCTTTCCAATAGAAGCAGGTGGGCACTGATCATTAGGGGGATAGCTCAAAAGTCAGCTTCCCCTTGCTTGTTGGGTGGAAGACAGCCCCAAGGGAGAATTAAAAGGAGCTCTGTAAGGCTGAGCACCGAAGAATTGATGCTTTTGAAGTGTAGTGTTGGAGAAGACTCTTGAGAGTCCCTTGGACTGCAAGGAGATCCAACCAGTCCATTCTGAAGGAGATCAGCCCTGGGTGTTCTTTGGAAGGAATGATGCTAAAGCTAAAACTCCAGTGCTTTGGCCACCTCATGAGAAGAGTTGACTCATTGGAAAAGACTCTGATGCTTTGAGGGATTAGGGGCAGGAGGAGAAGGGGACGACCGAGGATGAGATGGCTGGATGGCATCACAGACTCAATGGACATGAATCTGAGTGAACTCCGGGAGTCGGTGATGGACAGGGAGGCCTGGCGTGCTGCGATTCATGGGGTCGCAAAGAGTCGGATATGACTGAGCGACTGAACTGAACTGAACTGGTCCAGAGAAAGCAAGTTGACAGTGGAAGAAATGTTGGTACCCTGTAAGGTCTTGGAGCTTCACTCACAAGCCTCTGCTACCATGTGCCTATGGTCTCTGCAGACCCCTGTCCTCTGAGATTGAACGGAACTGGAAATAGCTTCAGCTTTTCAGTTTTTTCAGAGTCTGATCTATTTCCAACAGAAGCAATTGTGCACTGATGAAAGGCTATGGACCAAGAGACATCCTCTCCTTACTAGATGATTGGGAGGAAGCCCAGAGGGAGACGTGGCTGGATGGCCCAGACAAGGAGATTTGGTGTTAGGCAAAAAAAAAAAAAAAAAAAAGGGGGGCAACAGCAGGGACACATGTGCTGCCCTGTGCATGGTAGTGCCCATTCCTAAGAGCTACCCCTATGAGAGGGAGGCTCAGTGTGAAGACACGGCCTGGGAACTCTGATATTGCTCCCCTGGAGTGTGGCAGAATCGGTGAGAACACATTGTAGCCTTGAACCAGCGAGTGTGGGAGATCCCTTTTCTGGGCCACAGCAGCTGTGTTCCTGCCTGTACAGAGGCAGGTGCCTGGAATTACTCATAGCATTTCGATCATGTTTCAGCTTAAGCTATGTGGAAGGGAGCAGTGTGGTGGTGATTTGTGGCAGAAAATTTTGCGTCAGTAGTGATCCTTGCCTCATGTGCTGGGCTGGCAGACAGCTCAGGCTGGTTGGCCAGAGTCTGGCCATGTTTAGGGACTTGTGGAAGTATTTTGTGGGAAGGTGGGAACAGAAAGGGAAATACTGGTGCCCTGGTCCCACCTGTGAGACCTCTCTGGGCCTTTTCTTGGGCTTCCCTGATGGCTCAGATGGTAAAGAATCTGCCTGCAATGCGGGAGACCTGGGTTTTATCCCTGGGTCAGGAAGATCCCCTGGAGAAAGGGAATGGCAACTCACTCCAGTATTCTTGCCTGGAGAATTCCATGGACAGAGGAACATGGTGAGCTACCGTCCATGGGATTGCAGAGTCAGACAAGACTAAGCAACTAACCCTTTTATGTTCATATAATTATTTGGAGTTGCTATTCAGAAATATGATGGAGATGGGAAGAAAGCTAAAACTTTCCTTCCCCAGATATCTTTCAAGCCACCTCAAATACCTCATGAGCATAAAGCAAAATAATATGTGTAAAGTGCTTAATATAGTACCTGGAACATAGTAAGTGGAACTTTAATAAAATATAAGTATACAATTTGATCTACAAAGACTGGACTTATACAATCATAATCAGCAGTTTGGGTTAGATTTACACTGATTCTTAGTTCTCACTCCACCACAACATCATCTCAAGAGGTGTTAAGAGATACCTGTGCCTAGGTCTCAGGCCCAGAGACTCTGAATCAGTTGGTCTGGTCTGGATCCCTAAAATCTGCACTCTTTTTTATTTTGGCTGCACCACACTGCATCTTAGTTCCCTGACTAGAGATTGAACCTGTGCTCCCTGCATTGGCAGCATAGACTCTTAACCACTAGACTGCCAGAGAAATCCCTAAAACCTGTATTATAAAAATCTCGCAAGCTGATTCCTAATGTGTGGCAAGGGCTGAGACCAATATTAGGGCCTGGAGATGTTACTAAGTCTGGAACTTAAGGTCAAATTATCATCACCTGGCAAGAAGGGAGGTCTAAAGACCCTTGGAATGAGTTAGGGCCTTTAAAAGTAGGGTTGAGGGAAATGGTAAATGACCACATTGATCAAGCTACAAGGTGGGTGGCTGTTCTCTTTTCTTGTTGCTTTTAAAGATATAGCATTATAACAATAGAACTATAACTACCATGTTCTTACTCATGCTTTTCCTAAAGGAAATGCCACATCATAAAACACTTTGAGACTCACTGCTTAATTGAGTGAATAATTCAATATTCAGGAAACTAGAAGCAGCATGTGAAAGTGAAAGTTGCTCAGTCATATCCGACTCTTTGCAAGTCCATGAGATTCTCCAGGCCAGGATACTGGAGTGAGTAGCCTTTCCTTTCTCTAGGGGATCTTCCCAACCCAAGGACTTAACCCAGGTCTCCTGCATTGCAGGCAGATTCTTTACCAGTTGAGCCATTAGGGGAGCCCAGGAATACTGGAGTGGGTAACCTATCTCTTCTCCAGCTGATCTTCCTGGCCCAGGAATTGAACCAGGCTCTCCTGCATTGTAGGTGGATTCTTTACCAGCTGAGGTACCAGGGAAGCAGAATAAAGAGAAGCAGCATAAACATCCTTTTATAAAATTTCAACTTTGAGCTCAAGATGTTGCTTGGCAAATACATTTGAGAATATAAGTATCTTGTTTATTTCTGGGTTCATAGCATCTATTCCAGTGACTTTATGCAAAGTAGCAAAAGTCTTTAGGTACCAGGGAAGCAGAATAAAGAGAAGCAGCATAAACATCCTTTTATAAAATTTCAACTTTGAGCTCAAGATGTTGCTTGGCAAATACATTTGAGAATATAAGTATCTTGTTTATTTCTGGGTTCATAGCATCTATTCCAGTGACTTTATGCAAAGTAGCAAAAGTCTTAGTCACTCAGTCGTGTCCAACTCTTTGTGACCCCATGGACTATAGCCCGCCAGGCTCCTCTGTCCATGGGATTCTCCAGGCAAGAATATATGAGTGGGTTGCCATGCCCTTCTCCAGGGGATCTTTCCGACCCAAGGATCAAACCACGTCTCTTGCATTGCAGGTGGATTCTTTACCACTGAGCCACCAGGGAAGTAAGCTCTCAGTAATTATTTGTTGAATGAATGAATGAATTAAGGAAATGAACATAGCACCCCAGACTGATCAATGGAACTGAGCTTAGCTGCTAAGACACATTCTAGCTTAGGAATGCATACATGTGAGACAAGTCTTTTGTCTATATTAGTAAGTTAATGTTAACTTAGTAAATTATTGTAATTAAAAATTTTCATATGTGTTGCACCCTCAGAAGACTTCAGTGAGTGAAGAGGAGGTAGAGTTATAACTCTGAGCTGGTATATCAATAGTTCTGATACTTCTTCCTTGAATATGTGCCATTAGATCAGTGAAAGTTTGCATCTTGATTATTAAAAAAATAGTTGGGTCACAGTATATAAAAAATACCAAGAAATAGGCAAAAAAGCTAGTAAAATTAATGAGCTAGCAAAGTTGCAGGATACAAGAGCAACACACAAGATTCCATTGCATTCCTGTATAACAGCAACAAACCTATGGAAGGAAATTAACAATTGTTGATGTTTAGTCACTCAGTCATGTCTGACTCTTTTGCAATCCCATGGACTGTAGCCTGCCAGGCTCCTCTGTCCATGGGATTTCCCAGGCAAGAATANCACAAGATTCCATTGCATTCCTGTATAACAGCAACAAACCTATGGAAGGAAATTAACAATTGTTGATGTTTAGTCACTCAGTCATGTCTGACTCTTTTGCAATCCCATGGACTGTAGCCTGCCAGGCTCCTCTGTCCATGGGATTTCCCAGGCAAGAATACTAGAATGGGTTGCCATTTCCTTCTCCAAAATAGTAACAAACATCTGGAAGGAAATTAACAATGCAGCCATTTTTTAATCTCTTCAAAGGAAACGTAACACTTAGGTATAAATCTAACAAAGTGTGTATAGGATATCTGTGCTGAAAATTTTTAAATGAAGATGCCAGAAATCAAGGATTTAAATAAATGGAGAGACACACCTTGTTCATGGATTGGAAAACTCAACATAGTAAAGATGTCAATTCTTCCCAAATTGATCTATAGATTTAAACGCAATTCCTGTCAAAATCCCAGCAAGATGTTTTATACCTATAGACAAGATTATTCCAAAATATATATGGAAAGGCAAAGAAACTAGAATCGCTAAATCAGCTCTGAAAAAGGATAAAGTGGAAGAGATTACCTAATGTTAAGACTTAACTATATACCTACAGTAATTAAGGCAGTATATCAATAGTTCTGATAGTTCCTCCTTGAATATGTGCCACTAGATCTATGCAACCTGGCATCTTGACTATCAAAAAAATAGTTGGGTCACAGTGTGTGAAAAATAGACTCATAGATCAATGGAATAGAATAAGGATCCTAGACTAGATGAATGCAAATAGGTTCAATTGATTTTTTATGAAGACCTAAAAGTGATCCAATAGAGAAAGAAAAGCATTTCCAATAAAGGATGCTGGAATAATTAGACATCCATATATAAAACCAAAATGACCCTCAACCTAAACCTCACACCATTTACAAAAATTAACTTCAAATGATAACAGATTTAAATAAAAACAAAATTAATTTTAAAAATTCAGAAGAAATCATAGGACAAAATCTTTGCTATCTAGGGCTAGAGAAAAAGTTCTTAGGACATGATGCTAAAACCTTGACAGTAAAATTTTTTGAAATTAATAAATTAGACATTATAAAAATTAAAACTTTTCCCTGGCAAGATCCATTAAGTAAGTAAAGTCACTCAATCATGTCCGACTCTTTGTGACCCCGTGGACTGCAGCCCACCAAGCTCCTCAGTCCATGGGATTCTCCAAGCAAGAATACTGGAGTGGGTTGCCATTTCTTTCTCCAGGGGATCTTCCCGACCCAGGGATCAAACCCAGGTCTCCCACATTGGAGGCAGATGCTTTAACCTCTGAGTCACCAGGGAAGCAAGTGAAAAGATCAGATAGAGACTGGGAGAAATTATTTATAAGATGGATTCACTTCCTGGGGCTGCCTTAACAAATCATCATAAGTTTGGTGGTTTAAAACAGCAGAAATATATTCCCTCACAGTTCTGCAGGCCAGAACTCAAATATCAAGGTGTCAGCCTTTCTCTGAAGGCTGTAAGCAAAGAATTCTTCCTTGCCTCTTCCTAATTTCTCATGGCTGCTGGCAAATCCTTGTCATTCCTTCGCTGCAGATGCATTGCTCTAATTCCAGCTTTCTTTGCCACATGGTGTTCTCCTTAAGTGTCTGTGCCCAAATTTTCCTCTTTTAATGAGGATATCAGTCATTGGATTAGGGTCTGTCCTCCAGTATGACTTCATTTTACCTTGATTATATCTGCAAAGATCCTATTTCCAAATAAACTCACTGTCATAGGTCCTGGGGTTTGGGGGGAACACAATTAAACCCACAACTTGAATCATATCTTCAACAAAAGCTCTGTATTCATAATATAAAAAGAACTCTCAAAACTCAACAGTAAAAACACAAATCCATCCAATCATAAAATAGGTAAAAAGCATCAGCAGCTCTATCACCAAAGAGAAGATGTGTGGCAAATAAGCATAGGAACAATGTTAAATATCATTAGCTACTGGGGAAATGCAAATTAGAACCACCAAGAGTTGTTACTACACACCTATTAGCGTTAGTCACTCAGTCGTGTCTAACTCTTTGTGACCCCATGGACTGCAGTCCACCAGGCTCCTCTGTCCGTGAGATTTTCCAGGCAAGGATACTGGAGTGGGTTGGCATTTCCTTCTCCAGGGGGTCTTCCCAACCCAGGGATTGAACCCAGGTCTCCTGCACTGCAGGCAGATTCTTTACCGACTGAGCTATTAGAACAGTTAAAAATTAGTGATAATACTTGGTGAGGATGTGGAAAAACTGTATCACTCATGTACCACTGGTGGGAATGTAAAATGGTACAGACACTCTGGAAAAAAGTTTGGCAATTTCTTATCATTTTAAATGTATACTTACCATATGACCCAGCAATCACACTCTTGGGTATAAAGAAATGGAAACTTATGTCCACACAAAAAAGTGTTCACTATTGTTCATAGCAGTTTTACTTGCAATAGCCAAACACTGGAAATAATTCAAATATTCTTCAGTGAGTGATGGTTGCACAAACTCTGGTATATGATGAAATACAGTAAAAAAAAAAAAGAAGAAGAAGAAAGAAAGAAAGAAATGAGCTATTGACACATGCAACAATTTGGATGCATCTCAATGGCATCACACTTAGTGAAAAAAATTATTCTCAAAAGGTTATATACCGTATAACTCCATTTATACAATACTTAAAAATGACAAAACTTCAGAGATGCAGAAGAGATTAGTGGGTGCCATCGGAGAGGGATGGGGGTTAGGTGCAAATCCAAAGACACAGCACCAGGGAGTTACTTTGTGGTAATGGAAACAGTTCTGTGTCTTGATTGTGGTAGTGGTTATACAAACCTATACTTGGGATAAAATTAGATAGAGCTATATACACATAAAAGGACTTCCCTGGTGGCTCAGATGGTAAAGTGTCTGTCTACAATGCGAGAGACCTGGGTTCAATCCCTGGGTTGGGAAGATCCCCTGGAAAAGGAAATGGCAATCCACTCCAGTACTATTGCCTGGTAAATCCCATGGACAGAGGAACCTGGTAGGCTACAGTCCATGGGGTCTCAAAAAGTCGGACACGACTGAGCAACTTCACTCACTTCACTCATATACACATAAGTGAGTGAATGCAGTTTTAAAAATTGTGGAAAATGAATAAAGTCTTTAGTTAACAATATTATACCAATGTCAATTTTCTGATTTTGATATTGTGTTACAGTAATATAAGATGTTGCTGTTGGGGGAAGCTGAGGGCAGCGTGTGCAGATCTTTCTACTATTTTTGCAACTTCCTGTGTGTCTATAATGATTTCAAAGCTTTGTTAATCGTCTGAATGCCAGGTGTATGGATTCCATTAAATTATCTTCATCATCTTTGCAGGATCATCAGAGTTATTATAAGCTCCGTGTAGTAATAATAACAATTTATCAAGCACTTAGTATGTGTGAGCTATTGTGCTAAGTGTGTATCTGATTTGATTCATGCTCTAGCCAGAAGAAATAGGTAGCATGATGTCACCTACCTTTAACAGATCAGGAAACTGAAAATTGGAGAAGTTCTGTAACTTGCCCCTGGTCACAGGGCTTTAAGTGGCAGAACAAAGGCTTGAGTATGGATCCATCTGACTCCAAAAGTGTGTAATGAAAAACACAATGCCATGACTCCAAAATGAGGCATATGTCAGTTGCCTTAGTGTCTGGTACACAACCGATATCCCGTGACCTGCAGGCTTTGACTATCATCAACTTCACCATCACAGATGACCCCCAACTTACAATGGTTCAACTTTAGGAAGGTGTAAAAGCGATATGCATTCAGTAGAAATCTTACTTCAGATTTTGAGTTCAATCTTCTCCCGGATTAGGGATATGTGGCAAGAGACTCTCTGTGATGCTGAGCAGCGGCAGCCACCACAACTCGTCTTCAGCCACATGATCAAGAGGGTAAACAACCAATATACTTACAGCCACTCTGTGCCCAGACAACCATTCTGTTTTTCGCTTTCAGGATAGTATTCAATACATTTGAAAAAATCATTTAATTATATTTTAGAGGGCACCACCTCGAGTAGCTTATGGTATCTTAGTTCCCCAACCAGAAATTGAACCTGCACCCTCGGCTGTGAAAGTGCAGAGTTCTAACCACTGGATAACCAGGGAATTCCCAGAATTCAATGAATTACAGGAGCTACTACACATTTTATTATAAAAGAGGCTTTGTGTTAGATGATTTTGCCCATCTGCAGGCTAACATAAATGTTCTGAGCATGTTTAAGGTAGGCTAGGCTATGGAGCTCTGTAAGTTAGGTGCATTAAATGCATTTTGGACTTCCTGATTTTTTTGAACTGATAATGGGCTTATCGGGATGCAACCCCATTGTAAATGGAGGAAAATACGTATTTACTTATTGTGGTCTTACCTTTAGTATTGAGAAACATCTGGTCCTTAGGCTTAGGGCAATGCGAATAGGGCTATAAGAAAGAAGTCAGATTCTCATCTGTAAAAATCATCAAAATAACACCTCACAGGGTTATTGTGAATTTTGTGTAAAATTAAGGATGATAATATACATGAAGAGTGCTTTGTAAACAGCAAAGCTCCTCTGATACTAGTTGCATTGTATTTTATTCTATTACTTTACCTAGAGATTGGCAGCTAAAAAGCTTTTTGCCTCTCAGCCATGCCACAATCTACAAGCTCATCATCCTGCTCTCTCGCTGTGTGTTTCTATGGCATCAATCACCATAGTTTCTAGACTCTCTGACAGAAATATTAGGTGAAAGGCAGTTTAACGGAAGGAATCGGTGAATTCGATTCAGAGAACTCCATCCTCTCCAGCTTGAAGGCAAGTTTAGCTGAGCAGCAGGTCACATATCCACTGTTTCTCCATTCATTGCTTCCAGATTTCTTTTGCAAAGCTTAAAGGGATGAACTTAGAGTTTTAAAAATTATTTTATTGAATTATAATTGCTGTACAACATTATATAGGTTAGAGGTGTACACTGTAGTGACTCACAATTTTTAACTGTTATGCTCCATTTATAGTTACTATAAAATATTGGCTATATTCCTTGTGTTGTACAATCTATCCTTGTAGCTTATATTATACCTTAAACAAATGCATGCATACATGCTAAGTCACTTCAGTCGTGTCCAACTCTTTGCGTTCCTATGGACCATAGCCCACCGGGCTCCTCTGTCCATGGGATTCTCCAGACAAGAATACTGGAGTGGGTTGCCATGCCTTTCTCCAGGGGATCTTCCCAACCCAGGGATCGAACCCAGGTGTCTTTATGTCTTCTGCATTGGCAAGCAGGTTCTTTACCACTAGCGCCATCTGGGAGACCCAGATTTATACCAAATAGAGTTATTTTTGAGGGTTTCAATAATTGATAGTGAAGTCGCTCAGTCGTGTCCAACTCTTTGTGACCTGTGGACTGTAGCCCGCCAGGCTCCTCCATCCATGGGATTCTCCAGGCAAGAATACTGGAGTGGGTTGCCATTTCCTTCTCCAGGGGATCTTCCTGAACCAGGGATCAAACCCAGGTCTCCCACAATGCAGGCAGACGCTTTAACCTCTGCACCACCAGGGAAGCCCCCAAATCATCTTTCCTCCTAGTATAGAATTTCACAGTTGTCCCTCTACATCAGGGGTTGGTACACTATGACCAGTGAGTCGAATATGGCCTCCCATTTGTTTTCATATGGTCCTTGAGCTAAGTGTTTTTGTCTTCACTTTTTTTAAGACTTCCCTGGTGGCTCAGACTGTAAAGCATCAGCCTACAATGCTGGAGACCCGGGTTCAATCCCTGGGTTGGGAAGGTCCTCTGGAGAAGGAAATGGCAACCCACTTCAGTACTCTTGCCTGGAGAATCCCATAGATGGAGGAGCATGGTAGGCTATAGCCTATGGGGTCGCAAAGAGTCAGACATGACCGAGTGACTTCACTCACTCTACTTTTTTTATAGCTTGAGTAAAAAGTAAAAAATAATAGAAGATTATTTTACAACATAAAAATTACATGAAATTCACACTTCAGTATCCATAAATAGACTTTCGCTGGAACGTAGATACTCTCATGGTTCAGACAGAATTGAATAGTTATACACTGAAAATATTTCCTAGCTGGCCCTTTACAAATGAAGCTTGCTGACCCCTGCTCTACATGATAAGAATATCAATCATCCCAGATAAACTTACCTTCCAAACAGAAACAGACTCACAGACATAGATAGCAGACTTGTGGGTGCCAAGGGGCAAGTGGTGATGGAGGAGGGATAGATCAGGAGTTTGGGATTAGCAGATGCAAATGTAGGATGGATAAACAACAAGGTCCTACTGTATAGCACAGGGAACTATATTCAATATCCTATGACAAACCATAATGGAGAGGAATATGAAAAAGAATGTATAACTAAATCACTTTGCTACACAGGAGAAATTAACACAGCATTGTGAAACAATTATACTTCAATAAAATAAAATTTAAAAAGAAGAACATTGATGATTCATATTTCTAACCAAATCTATCTCCCACACTGTATTACAAGCTTTTTATAGTGAAAGACCCATTTTTTTTTCTCTCTTTGTATCCCACAAGTTGCCTGGCACAGTGTTTTACTCATAATAGACAATTGATGAGTGTTTTTTTAAACAGAACTGGATCAAATTTCCATAGCATTTGGGTTTCTGAAGTGTCATCAGGCAGAATTCTTTATACCCAAGCCATTCCATTTCAGTGCCTGAGATCAGTTGTAGAGATGCTACAGGTAAAATAATATTACAATCGATAGCAGGAAGAGTCAAGAATTATAGTTCTGTTTCAGTGCCTGTTGTTTTTTACTCTTGGGGAAGACTTTCTCAATATAGACGTTCTCAGAAAACCCTAAAACCATAAAAAAGATGGATACATTAGACTACACAATAATAAAGAATTTATGTATGGCAAAACCACCTAAACGAAGTTAAGAGATAAATGAACTGGAGAGAAGAATTAATATCAGATAAAGAGCAAAGTTCCCCAAACGAATAGCTTTTACAAATCAATAGGAAAAAAGACCAACAAGCCTTAGAAAAATAGGTGAAGATGAACACACAGTTCACAGAAGAGCAAATAAAAACAGCTATTGACATGAAAAGATGCTCAGAGGGGTCCTAAGTGCAACCCTGGGTCATGGCTAGTTCTTGCCCTTGGGAGGCAGTGGAACCTGTGAGAAGTCCGGCACGAATCCATCCTCGCTCATCGTCATCGCTCAGGGCATTGGCATTTCATTCAGCAGTCCTTAACACGCAACTGCTACAAACCAGACACTGTGCACAGCACTTAAGTGCTTATCTTTTCTTTTTCTAAATTGAAGTAGCATTCATACCCACCACCTATCAAAATAGAGAATATTTTCATTGCCCTGGAAAAATATCTTATACTTCTTATACTTTTTTCCAGTCTATCTCTGCCCCAGACCTTTATTTTGATTTCTATCATCATGGATTAGTTTCACCTCTTGGAGAACTTCATATAAATGGAATCATATAGAAAAAAATAAGATGCTTAGCTTCAGTAATAATAAGAGAAATGCAAATATAAACACCATGATATAATTTTTGCCACCTGTAACACTGACAAAGCTTAATGACACAGTTCATTCTTGAAAGTGTGGGGAAATAAGCACTCTCATGCATCGCTGATAGAAGCATACATTTTCTCTGTATAAAAATACATAAAATAAAATATATATACCTTTTGACCAAACGGTTTCACTTCTAGGAATTTATTCTGCAGATATACTCATATATGTGTTAAATGATTTACACACGAGGTTAGTCATCACAGCATTTTTAAAATAAAAGCAACATATTAGAAACAAGCAAAATACAAATAATAGGTGACTGGGTAAATAAATGATATTACATCTATAAATAGAATACTCTGCAATCATAAAAAGAATAAGGAAGGACTTTACATAAATGAAAATGATAGAATTTTCAATGTATGTATACCCTCTTATAAATTTCGAATTTATAGCATGTAATGCATTACTTGTACAAAGGAAAATTTAATTTTTTAAAATGTATCCATTTCTCATTTCTTGATGGTGGATATTCAGGGTTTGTTTCATTGTCATTCCTTAAACGTATGCTAGACATTTCTATCTGTTTAGTAGTTAATAAAACTTATCAAAAATGAATGTTTATTTTGAAGGGTAAGGATTTGTCAATTTAAGGAAGAATTTTTAGGCCATTGGTCATGAATGGTAAAATTTGAGTCTGGGACTTTGCAATGAAACTCAAGGTTTGTGGAAATATAAACACATTTTAATTTAGTCACAGGCACTGATGGTGATGAATATAGGCAAAACTTCTCACTTATAGTGAATCATTAATTTTGACAATAGAAGTGTAAATAGGATCATAAATAGAATTTCCAATTATTCTCCAATGCCAAATATGTCAGATAGGATTTAGTCATGACATATTTATAATGAGGGGTATTTCTTCCTTATTTTCTGCACCCTGTTCTGTGCAGTCTAGTATTGATCATGAGACAATGAAGGACTCTGTCTCTCTTCAGATCTGTTTTGATTTGTTATCCTTCCAGAAAAATGTCAAACAAATTGAGATTTTTTAAATGGTTACTTCATAAATTAACCAAATGAGAAAAATTCTTTCTTCTCCGAGTGCATTGTTTCTAGGGATGAGATTTGATTGAAAGTTCATCCATATGCATATAAAATTAAGTGTTATAATAGCAATTAATTCGAGGAAGGCAATGGCACCCCACCCCAGTACTCTTGCCTGGAAAATCCAATGGACGGAGTAGCCTGGTGGGCTGCAGTCCATGGGGTCGCTAACAGTCGGACAGACTGAGCGACTTCACTTTCACTTTTCTCTTTCATGCATTGGAGAAGGAAATGGCAACCCACTCCAGTATTCTTGCCTGGAGAATCCCAGGGACGGGGGAGCCTGGTGGGCTGCCGTCTATGGGGTCACACAGAGTCGGACACGACTGAAGTGACTTAGCAGCAGCAGCAGCAATTAATTTTGCTTATACTAACTACTGGGTCGGAACATCCCCAAAGTCCCATGTAAATCTTTAGTATCCAAATGACATACTATATGATTTTAAAACTCTAGGAGTAGGCAAGTCAATGTTTTCCAATGACACTAACAGTATCACACGCTAGTTCAAGTGTTATTGCTTATTGGCGCTTCTGTCTCCCCCACTGGCTTGGGAGCACTGTAAAGGCTGGGGTCATGTATCTTTTCATCTTTTTAGCTTCCTTCTGTAGATTCTCATAATCATTGTCATAGAATAGATGTTCAGTAGGTTGTCAAATGAATGAATAAGTCCCCTCTCCCTATTGTTATTGGCCACATTTTAAAAAGCTAGAGTAGAGACTTTGTTGTGCAAGTTTTGGAGTCGAAGTAAGAAGCAGAGGATGAACAGGACTCCCCAGTCATGCTTTACTATCCCTCTGAGCCCATGACCAACCATGCTCTAAGTCATATGGTCGACAACTACTGGCTTTAAAAAAGAATCAAGCGTAAGAACCCCAAAGAACAGAAACCCCAACTTTGAATCACTGTACTCATGTCGTTGTTTAGTCACTAAATCGTGTCTGACTCTTTGTGACCCCAAGGACTGCAGCACACTAGGCTTTCCTGTCCTCCACTATCTCCCAGAGTTTGCTCAAGTTCACTCGTGGCCCCCATACTGATTTGTACCTTGTTAATTTTATTTTGGTTTTTGTTAGTTGGTTCACTTACCAAGATGGATAAAACATGTCCAGACAACATCCAATAGAAAAGCTTAGAATTCAAATGAATTTGCTTATGGTTTAAACCTCTGTTCATTTGTTTAATGAAAATTAAATGCTTAAATTTTATTTGAGTACATGCTTGTAACAGATTCACCACTTTTATCCATTTCTGTCTCTAAATCTCTTGCTACTCTAGAAACCCTTGGGCTGGCAAACCATGGCCCAAGACCAGTCACTTGTTTTTGCACATAATGTTTTATGAGAACACAGAGACACCTGTTTGTTTGTCTCTGGTTGCTTTCGCAGCAAAGTTGAGTAGTTATGGCAGAGACTGTGTGGCACTCAAGCTCAAAATATTTATTATTTGGTCCTTTACAGAAAACTTCTCTGACTCCTGCTATTTCTGCATGATCATATGACAAAAGATCTAAAGGAGGGTACATTGCTTCAACATATACCTAATATTTAACCAAACTTGAATATGTGCCAGACAGTAGGGATTGAAAGATGATGAAGACCCTGAATAATGTTTGTACAAGACACACTTTCAGCACCAAGAAAACTACATACTCCCATTCCAGATGACAAGGTAAACAAAGTTGTATTTGCAATCTAAATGTTACAGTGAAAAGCCCCCAGACAGGATGAAGCTCTGAGGCAGGCTAATCTGTTTTGCCTTTCACAGAAGCAATTATATACTTTCTAGAAACCTGAAGAAATTCATTCCAGCAGAGAAATACCTAACTCAATCAACCAATGTGTTAAGAAACTCCGTGGACTGAAAGGAGGAAGACTTCAAGCTCTACTGGGGTGCTAGGGGAGGCCTTACAAATAGCTGTGAAAAGAAGAGAAGTGAAAAGCAAAGGAGAAAAGGAAAGATATAAGCATCTGAATGCAGAGTTTCAAAAAATAGCAAGGAGAGATAAGAAAGCCTTCCTCAGCGATCAATGCAAAGAAATAGAGGAAAACAACAGAATGGGAAAGATTAGAGATCTCTTCAGAAAATTAGAGATACCAAGGGAACATTTCATTCAAAGATGGGCTCGATAAAGGACAGAAATAGTATGGACCTAACAGAAGCAGAAGATATTAAGAAGAGGTGGCAAGAATACCCAGAAGAACCGTACAAAAAGGATCTTCACGACCAAAATAATCACAATGGTGTGATCACTCACCTAGAGCCAGACATCCTGCAATGTGAAGTCAAGTGGGCCTTAGAAAGCATCACTATGAACAAAGCTAGTGGAGGTGATGGAATTCCAGTCGAGCTATTTCAAGTCCTGAAAGATGATGCTGTGAAAATGTTGCACTCAATATGCCAGCAAATTTGTAAAACTCAGCATTGGCCACAGGACTGGAAAAGATCAGTTTTCATTCCAATCTGAAAGAAAAGTGAAGTCGCTTAGTCATGTCCGACTCTTTGCAACCCCATGGACTGTAGCCTACCAGGTTCCTCAGTCCGTGGGATTTTCCAGGCAATAATACTGGAGTGGGTTGCCATTTCCTTCTCCAGGGGATCTTTCCGACCCAGGGATAGAACCCAGGTCTCCCGCATTGTAGGCAGATGCTTTACCGTCTGAGCTACTAGGACATTGCCTTTCTTCCCAAAGAAAGAAAGGCAATGGCAAAGAATATTCAAACTACTGCACAATTGCACTCATCTCACACACTAGTAAGTTCAGTTCAGTTCAGTCGCTCAGTCGTGTCCGACTCTTTGCGACCCCATGAATCGCAGCACGCCAGGCCTCCCTGTCCATCACCATCTCCCGGAGTTCACTCAGACTCACGTCCATCGAGTCTGTGATGCCATCCAGCCATCTCATCCTCGGTCGTCCCCTTCTCCTCCTGCCCCCAATCCCTCCCAGCATCAGAGTCTTTTCCAATGAGTCAACTCTTCACATGAGGTGGCCAAAGTACTGGAGTTTCAGCTTTAGCATCATTCCTTCCGAAGAAATCCCAGGGTTGATCTCCTTCAGAATGGACTGGTTGGATCTCCTTGCAGTCCAAGGGACTCTCAAGAGTCTTCTCCAACACCACAGTTCAAAAGCATCGATTCTTCGGCGCTCAGCTTTCTTCACAGTCCAACTTTCACATCCATACATGACCACAGGAAAAACCATAGCCTTGACTAGGCGGACCTTAGTCGGCAAAGTAATGTCTCTGCTTTTGAATATACTATCCAGGTTGGTCATAACTTTTCTTCCAAGGAGTAAGCGTCTTTTAATTTCATGGCTGCAGTCACCATCTGCAGTGATTTTGGAGCCCAAAAAAATAAAGTCTGACACTGTTTCCACTGTTTCCCCATCTATTTCCCATGAAGTGATGGGACCGGATGCCATGATCTTCGTTTTCTGAATGTTGAGCTTTAAGCCAACTTTTTCGCTCTCCTCCTTCACTTTCATCAAGAGGCTTTTTAGCTCCTCCTCACTTTCTGCCATAAGGGTGGTGTCATCAGCATATCTGAGGTTATTGATATTTCTCCCGGCAATCTTGATTCCAGCTTGTGTTTCTTCCAGTCCAGCGTTTCTCATGATGTACTCTGCATATAAGTTAAATAAGCAGGGAGACAATATACAGCCTTGACGTACTCCTTTTCCTATTTGGAACCAGTCTGTTGTTCCATGTCCAGTTCTAACTGTTGCTTCCTGACCTGCATACAGATTTCTCAAGAGGCAGGTTAGGTGGTCTGGTATTCCCATCTCTTTCAGAATTTTCCACAGTTTATTGTGATCCACACAGTCAAAGGCTTTGGCATAGTCAATAAAGCAGAAATAGATGTTTTTCTGGAACTCTCTTGCTTTTTCCATGATCCAGCGGATGTTGGCAATTTGATCTCTGGTTCCTCTGCCTGTTCTAAAACCAGCTTGAACATCAGGGAGTTCACGGTTCACATATTGCTGAAGCCTGGCTTGGAGAATTTTGAGCATTACTTTACTAGCGTGTGAGATGAGTGCAATTGTGCGGTAGTTTGAGCATTCTTTGGCATTGCCTTTCTTTGGAATTGGAATGAAAACTGACCTTTTCCAGTCCTGTGGCCACTGCTGAGTTTTCCAAATTTGCTGGCATATTGAGTGCAGCACTTTCACAGCATCATCTTCCAGGATTTGAAACAGCTCAACTGGAATTCCATCACCTCCACTAGCTTTGTTCTTAGTGATGCTTTCTAAGGCCCACTTGACTTCACATTCCAAGATGTCTGGCTCTAGATTAGTGATCACATCCTCATGATTATCTGGGTCGTGAAGATCTTTTCTGTACAGTTCTTCTGTGTATTCTTGCCACCTCTTCTTAATATCTTCTGCTTCTGTTAGGTCCATACCATTTCTATCCTTTATCGAGCCCATCTTTGCATGAAATGTTCCCTTGGTATCTCCAATTCTCTTGAAGAGATCTCTAGTCTTTCCCATTCTGTTGTTTTCCTCTATCTCTTTGCATTGATTGCTGAAGAAGGCTTTCTTATCTCTTCTTGCTATTCTTTGGAACTCTGCATTCAGATGCTTATATCTTTTCTTTTCTCCTTTGCTTTTCGCCTCTCTTCTTTTCAGTGCTATTTGTAAGGCTTCTCCAGACAGCCATTTTGCTTTTTTGCATTTCTTTTCCATGGGGATGGTCTTGATCCCTGTCTCCTGTACAATGTCACGAACCTCATTCCATAGTTCATCAGGAACTCTGTCTATCAGATCTAGGCCCTTAAATCTATTTCTCACTTCCACTGTATAATCATAAGGGATTTGATTTAGGTCATACCTGAATGGTCTAGCGGTTTTCCCTACTTTCTTCAATTTAAGTCTGAATTTGGAAATAAGGAGTTCATGATCTGAGCCACAGTCAGCTCCTGGTCTTGTTTTTGTTGACTGTATAGAGCTTCTCCATCTTTGGCTGCAAAGAATATAATCAATCTGATTTCGGTGTTGACCATCTGGTGATGTCCATGTGTAGAGTCTTCTCTTGTGTTGCTGGAAGAGGGTGTTTGCTATGACCAGTGCATTTTCTTGGCAAAACTCTATTAGTCTTTGCCCTGCTTCATTCCGCATTCCAAGGCCAAATTTGCCTGTTACTCCAGGTGTTTCTTGACTTCCTACTTTAGCATTCCAGTCCCCTATAATGAAAAGGACATCTTTTTTGGGTGTTAGTTCTACAAGGTCTTGTAGGTCTTCATAAAACCGTTCAACTTCAGCTTCTTCAGCATTACTGGTTGGGGCATAGACTTGGATAACTGTGATATTGAATGGTTTGCCTTGGAAACAAACAGAGATCATTCTGTCATTTTTGAGATTGCATCCAAGTACTGCATTTCGGACTCTTTTGTTGACCATGATGGCTACTCCATTTCTTCGGAGGGATTCCTGCCCGCAGTAGTAGATATAATGGTCATCTGAGTTAAATTCACCCATTCCAGTCCATTTTAGTTTGCTGATTCCTAGAATGTCGACGTTCACCCTTGCCATCTCTTGTTTGACCACTTCCAATTTACCTTGATTCATGGACCTGACATTCCAGGTTCCTATGCAATATTGTTCTTTACAGCATCGGATCTTGCTTCTATCACCAGTCACATGCACAGCTGGGTATTGTTTTTGCTTTGGCTCCATCCCTTCATTTTTTCTGGAGTTATTTCTCCACTAATCTCCAGTAGCATATTGGGCACCTAACGACAACATCCCTATAAAATAAGTACTACTTGTTACTTCCATATTATAGAAGAAGAAGTTAAGGCTCTAAGAGATTAAATGGCTTGATTGAGGTCACACATCTAATATGGGGCAGAGCCTGAATTCAAATGCAGATTTCCTTACCTAAACCTACACTACAGCCTGTTCACTCTGATAACCTGGAAAAAAAGAAAAGAAAGTGAAGAAAAACAACAGTGGATAAATACGAACAATTACATGGAAATGCCTGAAGATATCGATAATGTTTCTCCAAACTTTCTCCCACCCCAAATATAATTGAAAAACCCAAGAAAATAACTATATTTCAGGTGAAAATAAGGCCATCTTTACTTCCTCTCAATCACCCGTAATTTCCTTTTTTCTTTTCCACGTACCACTCACTGGTGCCACGCTGGTGTGATATTTGTCCTTATATAAATTTAGAATCTTGAGGTTTCAAAACTCAGTTTCCTAAAGTATAAAATGAATTGCAATCTTATTCTGCCTCTCAGGGTGATCTTTGTTGCAAGAACTCGCCAACCCCTCTCCCCTGTCCCAGTATCTAGCTAGGCTGCGTACGAAACTAGCCATCAGCTCACAGCCAAATGCTGTTAGATGAATTCTTATCTGATCACATTGCTCCCTGGCCCTCCTTTTGAGTATAGGGAAGTTTGGCCTGAGAGAGGGGAATTAACCAGGACAAAGGTGGTTGGATTTGGATCCCAAGGGCTAGAGGCTAAGACAGGGAATTACCCAAAGCTTCCAAGAGTAGGAAAGGGCAGAAGCACCAGTGCAACTCGTGAGAACTGAGACTTAAGCTAGGGAAACTAGCGTAGTCACTATACTCACTATACTCCCATCAGCAGAAGTGGGGTGGAAAATGGGACACAAGGTTGAGAGCAGAATGAAAAGAAGGTTGGGAGCAAGTTGAGAAGGCTCAGGAGTGCTGAGTGGTCATTCTGAGGGCTCCCACTTCCTTTCCAGGCTCCTCTGTCACCATCCTCCCCGCACCTAACAATATCATTCCCAGAAAGTTCTTCCATACCTCTGAGATTTCTCATAGGTTATTCCCTCATCCTGGAATACCTTTCTTGTACACCTTGGCCCACAGAAATCAATTCACCTTTCAAGGATCTACTTAAAAGTCACCTCCTCCATGAAGCCTTCCTCATCCTCCTCAAGTTAAAATTAGTTACTGCATCCTCTATGCTATCAAGTTTACTTGTACCCTTCATAGCACATAAATTCTGTGTTATATTGTAGTTATTTGTGAACATGTCTGCATTGCTCACTAATGTGTAAGCTCTATGAGAGCAGTTTTGTTTCTTTCTTATACCTAGTTTCTTGAAGACAGGGAATTTTGAATCTTTGTCCTGTTTATCTTTGTGTCCTCAGGGCCTGGCAAAGGAGCTGGCACAAAGTGTTTATCGAATGAATGAATGACTGATGTATGAGGAGTGAATGAATACCAAAGACAAACCACAGTATATAAAATATTAAAACAGCTGGCAAGGCAAAAAAAAAAAAAAAAAAGGCAACCTATTTTATCTATACTCCATCTTTTTTCCCAAAAGGACTTGACATGGCTTGAGAGTCATATATATTTACATTAGGACAAATATAAAGTTAGAACATTGCTGAAGAGAACAGAAAGTGAGCAACTTTTGTGGTAGCGACTAGTCTCTTGGTTTAAAGCAGTAAGAAATAAAAATCCATCTTCAAAAATCCCATTTTCTGCTTTTTCAATCTTGACAGAAGCACACAACTTTCAGCAAAACAGTAACCCCTTAGAAGAGCTCAAAGACACGGGATGCTGCTGCTGCTGCTGCTGCTGCTAACACAAATGTCCTTTCTCATTAATTTTTTGTTATTCTTTTCTCAGCACTAACTGGTAAAGTACATAGGTGAGAAAACAAATGTCAAGGAGAGACAGAGAAGAGAAGTGTCAAAAATAAATAAATAAAGATTCAAGGTAAAAGATGAAGTAACCTTTGCCCACTGGGATATGCTGTTAAGTGAGTCAGCTGTCCTTACATCTAACAGCCACCAACTTCTAAAGAAGATTTAAAGAGGCTTAATTTAAAGATTTAAAGAGAGAGAGAGAAAGACAGAGAGACAGAGACAGAGAGAGAACATATTCCCAAGTAAGCTAAAGGAAAGATAAGGGGACGTCTCTGATGGTCCAATGGTTAAGACTCCATGCTGCCAATGCACACAAGTTTGATCCCTGGTCAGGGAAGTAAGATCCCACATGACACATGGTGTGGCTAAAAATAAATAAATTAAGGAAAGATAGGAAGAAAAAATCAGCAACTCCATCAGGAAAGGAGGAACAGGAATGGACTGGGACCTAAAGGTGGAAAGTTACCTTTAGTTGCTGTGGAACTAACGGTACAGTAACTGGCCTTCTTGGCAGTCAAGGAAATAATACACAAGGGGCTACAAATCTCTCTTTGTCTAAAGAAAACATGGCCCCAAGAGTAAGTCATCAATTCTGTTTCTCCAGGAGTGAGAATGGCTGTTTGAAACCCTCCCACTCTCTTAGCCATTGCCCTTTGTGAGTGGTGACCCACAGTGGCAGGTTTGGCTGTGACCTTGAGAAGGAGGGAAGGGAAGTTGAGGGGTCTACAAGGTTCTGAACATGTGGAATTGTTGGCTCTGTGCTCTGTGCTCCTCCCACTGAGCCACCCAGTCATGGACTTTGACAAGTGATAGATAAGAAACCTTCCTCCAAAGAATCATGTTTTTAAAATAAATATTAACACTGAAAATATGATCATTTAGGTTATTTACCTTGAGCTCCTTTTTAAAAAGAAAACCATTGAAAATTACAGTGATGGTTTATTTAACTCCTCAATTTGGAAAACCTTCTCAGAACATAGGGCAGTAATAACTAACATTTTCTATTTGTTAATTAACTTTTCCCATTGCCAACAGCTTAAATCTAGTCCCCTCCTCCCCAGAAAGACAAGTTACAGCTAACGTTTAAACGTTCATCTCCCCCTTCTAATTGCTGTGTAGGAGTAATTCTGTGATTCTGGAAGGAAACTTCAGTGAATAAATGAACGGCTCTCTCGTTGCTATTTGGAAGTTATAAAAATTACAAGACATCATTCCATTATATTCTCTCATTTCCTTGTCATTGAAAAAGGTTTCAACCTTTCATCATATTAAAAAGCAATTATCAAAATGTTTTATTCCATAATAAGTTGACTACTAGGAGAGAAAGTATTCAGAAATCAAAATAAGGGGTTCTTTTTAGCATATAAACAAGTGAGTCAACCTTCCATATCTGAAAAAAAAAAAAAAGATCACTGAACGATTACCTTTAAAAGCAACTTTTTGGAATTTGGTGTCTTTATTTTGGTGTTTCTGTATTGACTAATTCTTGTGAAACCATTGTGATTGCATGAAAGATGTTATCTTCCTGCTGACTCTGCAAGTTGATGGACTTCAGTTACAGCACCTTCCAAAGTTGGCCCACAGCACATGCGCCAAGGTTGCTGGGCTTTTTAGAGAGAATCTGTAGAGTGCGTTCTTCTGGAGTCAGCCGGTCGACCAGTTGTAGGCTCTGACTCCAACACAGTGCAAGGCACTGTGCTTCTGAGCTGAGGAGAATTACAAAGGGATTTAAAGATATGCCACCTAACCCCTTCATAATAATCTTTAACATTTGCACAGAACCTTACAATTTACAAAGGGCTTTCCTCTAGGTTATCACTTTTTATCCTCACAATAACTGATAGAAGCCAGCACACTAGGTCTTACCAATCCTCATCTGATAGATGACGAAACCCAGGCCCAGAAGATTTATGTGCCTTGTCTGAGGATCCGGGGCTAGAGACGAAGTCCTGTGAGGAAGAGTACAGTGCTCTTTAACATCTTATCACTTTTCACTTATCAACAAATGCAGGGCACCCATGAAAGGAGTAGAGCAAAATAAAATTGTGTACAGAATCAGCAACCTGAGTGAGCAGTCAGAAAGGAGTAAAAGATACAGGGGTGAGATGAGGTGGGCTGTGGTGTCGCTCATGCCCGAGGCTGCTAGACCACAGGGGCAGCTTTGTGTGAATTAGAAAAAAAGATGTTCCTTTCTGATGGATGCGGTCCTGGAAGTACACGGAGCTTACAGAGTCTATGTGGAAGTAGAAAAAGGGGAAAGTGGTGGAGGGTACCCCTTCAGGCCAACATATGTGACCAGTGCCAGGATGCAGGGTCTGATGAGCATGGTTTAGCTTTCAACCCCCATTATCCTTCTCCGCTGGGGGCCTTATGCCGGGCATTTCTACACAGCCATGTGGAGTGGTCCCAATTTAAGTAACTAGCAAGTCTAAGAATAGGGAAAGCTGGCTAGAGTCTTTGCTACTCAAAATCTGGTCCTTGGACCAGCAGCATGGGTTTCACCTGGGAGCTTGTTAGACATGCAAAATCGCAGGCTCCTCTTCCAGACTTCCTGACTGAGAGTCTGCGTTATCATAAGATATCTAACTGATTTGGGTGGACATTTGAGTTTGAGAAACACCAGGCTACAAACAGGAGCCAGGCTAGGAACAGGATTCCTTGGAGTTGGAGACAGGACAATCAATGCTTATTCACTGAACTGGAAAGGTTTGTCTAGCTGCAGAAGAGGGCACTCAGAGTAAAGAAGATGATACTCTGCTTGGAACTCAGTGTGGAAAAAACTTGAACTCTTCTTGTACTACTTCCTTTGGCGTTATTTGAACCACCTCTGATGCATTAAGCCCTACTCATCTAAAGCTCATAATCCCTGTTCTCAGGGAGGTCACAGAGATAAAAGAAAATATCCAATTCACTGCAACAGGAACTGCCAATGAAGATGTTAAAAAGTGCTGGGGGAAGTGCAGAGGAGCAGCAAACCCCTCTGCCTGTGATATTTGAGTGTTGAGTTGAAACACAAAAAATTAATTACTCACACAGAGAGGGGAAAGTTGTCTCTGCAGGCAGAGATGTCTCTCTCCCGCACTGAATCCCATTGGACCTTCTGTCAGGGTCTGGTTTAGTTTATATCTTCCTCCCCTTCCCTTATTTCAGGGCCTCGCACAGTGGCCAGGGCATAACTGTTAATGAATGCTTGTTCAATGACTGATGAACCAACAGGCAGACTGGGTAAATAAATGAATGGCTTTGGAAAGAGGAATCATGTAGACTAACATGGGAGGTGGAGAGACCTGATAATTGCCCAGGAATAATATGGTTAAGATCTGCACAGGGGTTATGGCTAGAGAAACGAGGGAAAGATCTAAGAAACACTGTACTATGCTAGTATTTCTTGTTTGAAAGAGAAATGTGACAATGAGATAGAGATATTCTTAAAATACACTTTTGTCAAATCTGAATGCCCCTTGACAATGAGCTGAGCAAACTGCAATCAAACCTATTCTCTCCAAATGGATTGAGTGGAGGGCACAGGGAAAGGCCGCTACCAAGAAATAGGCTGGCATTTTCCAGCTCACCATGGGGTTCCATTTTGCTTTGGGTGAGAAAATGGGCATTTTCCTTTTACAGATCTTCACTGTACAGAATAAGGCAGTGGTCCCCTGAATGAAATCTGGTCATTAGTCTATCTTTCATAATCTGCATAATACTGCCAGAGTAGTGCAGAGGGAGGGGGTCTCAGGCCAGCAAGCCAGGGACCCAAAGGGGCCCATCTGGGCCCTGTTAATACAACAAAGCACATCGTAGCCGAGCAGCCCCAGAGCTTCCTTGCACTAAATATTCAGTAATGCGGCATAATTGGCTTGGAGCCTGCATATACTGTAGGTTGAACACAGATGGCATTTTCTACAACATGAGAAATACACTTGAGAAATAGAAGTAATTTAGGCTCTCCTCTTTAATGTAAGACATGATTGGACTTTCAGGGATGGCTATGTTGAAGGGATGGCATGCGGTTGAAGCCAGTAGAGTTGGTGGGGCTGGGAGGGGGAGGAGAGATTTCATGTAAAAGACACAGAGACACCGAATCAAGTTCATGGTTCACCTGGAGAAAAAGAGGGAAGTAAGGACTCCAGAGGCATTTCAGAACTAGGAAACAAATTGAATGTGGGTGGCCAGACATTGGCAAGACACAAGAATGACTCTTAGATTTCTCATTTGGGGAGATGGGGTGAAGATGAGTTGAGGCATGAACATGTTGACTTGGTGTCTAGGAGTCATTTAAGTGGAGATGTTTGTTTCATTGAAAATTGGAAATATAGGGCTGGAGTTCAATAGAGAGGTTTAGGCTAGAGATACAGACATGAAATCTATAAGCATATTGTTGCTAACAAAAGCCATAGAGAGAATTCACAACACAAGAAGAGAAGACTGAGGAGAGAATGCCTGTGGGAAAAGAGCCAGGACAGAATGGTGCCAAGGAAGCTGAGGCAAGACAAAATTTCAGCATGGAGGGGTCGTCAATACTTTGGAACACTACAAAAGGTTGAAAAGGCTACGGGCTGAGAGGAAGTAATTAGATCAGTTAATTAGCAGGTCCTTGGTGCTGGAGATAGATCTCTCAGGAGGTGATGGAAATGTGTTTCTTAGAAAGGAACACCTTTTCATGGAAACAGAAAGGAATTAACAAGTAAACAAGCACAATAGAATAGAATGTAATGTTTTGGAGAACATCTTCACCATTAATAGAAATATTAGTGCCTGGAAAATTAGCAAAGAGGAAAGATGTAATCAGGCTTGGCTGTGTAGAAGAATAACTAATTTGAATCACTCATGCTAATAGCTCACCACTTATGCCTAATTAGCATGTGGCATGCTAACTATTGTGTATACTAATACATACTTGTCAGCTTAACTTTTTTTTGGTCGCACCATGTGCACGCACGTGGGATCTTAATTCCTCGACCAGGGATCAAATTCGTGCCCCCTGCAGTGGAAGTGCAGAGTCTTAACCACTGGACCACCAGGGAAGTCCTTCAACTTCATTTTAAGTTTTATTTTATTTCACAGCTAAATTTTCTTCGGGTCTGCTCAGGCTTCACAACTTGTAGCTTATGTAATATTGTTTGTTCGCTGTCTTAAAAAGGTTTTAGAAGGAGTATTAGCTTGGACAGGAGAAAATTCTCAGATGTCAGTTTACTTCTGTGACATTTAACTTGGCAATTAGGGGCTGAGAGAGGAAAAATATAATGTATATACAGGGAAAATGGAGGCCAACTTTATGGCCTTGTCACACTCAAGAAATATGCTCACTAATGGAGATGCTTGTTCCATTTTGAGAGAAGATTGTGTTTTTGAAAGAAGCTTTCTTCCCAGGCCTCTGGTAGTTACATATAATTACCACATCCTAGGGAACACAAATGTGATGAAAACTCAGCCAATGTGTGCTTTGGAAGTCATCTTGTGAGATGTGGTTTGGTGTGCATTACAACAAAACTTATTCTAAGATTTTTGTTTGTTTCCCCACACAAAGACTCATTTGTTGGCTTAGGACACTAAAGTCTGTATTATTTTAAAAGGTATTGGAATATGCTTTTAATTCTATTTTAATGTTACAAGGTTTGATGGATAAACAATATAATAACTACCTTTTATTCAGTGCTGATTCTGTGATAGACATGTTACATGTACTATTGCAGTACTCAAAAATTTGTTTTGAATCTTCTTTAATTTTGTCCTTAATGTTCAGAAATGTGTGTGTGCTAAATCACTTCAGTCATGTCCGACTCTTTGTGACCCCCATGGACTGCAGCTCTCCAGGCTCCTCTGTCCACGGGATTCTCCAGGCAAGAATACTGGAGTGCATGGGTGTGTCCTCCTCCAGGGGACCTTACAGACCCAGGGATCAAACCAGCGTCTCCTGTGGCTCCTGCATTGCAGGCAGATTCTTTACCACTGAGCCACTGGGGAAGCCCTGCTAAGAGATAGACAATATTATCAATCCCTTTTTACAGAGGAGGGGGCTAAGGGATCATCTGCCATCTACTACCCATTTCTTTCTTCCCAGTCACAGCAAACACCATTGAGTTGTCTCTGCTCCCTGTCTCCAATTTCTCCTTAGAGCTACTCCAGCCAGGCTCTTGTCTCCACCATTTATAACACCTGCTCCAGTGAAGTCGCCAATAAGCTTCACATTCCCAATCCACGGGTCAGTTCTCAGTCACAATCGTCCTTGACCCGTCAGCAGCGCTGAAGACGGTTGGTCACTCCCTCCTCAATACGCTTCCTTAGCTTTCAGGACACCCCACTGTCTTGCTTTTCCTCCAGCATCACTAATCCTTAGTCTCTGCTGGCTATGTCCTGTCGCTGACGCAGTGGGGCCTCCGGACTCAGTCCTTAAAGCTCATCCCTGTCTCCACCCCCTTTTCAGGTAGTCTCATCTAGTCTCGTGGCCATGACTCCCAGACTTCTCCCTCGAGCTTCAGATTTGTATTCCTACTCAATATCACCTCCACCAGGATTTCTAATACACATCTCCATGTGTCCAAAACACTGTTTCTGATCTTTCCCCACAATAAACAAGTAAGAAAGAATGAAACCTGCTCCAAACTCTACCTTTCACAGATGGAGGCCGTAACTATACCTTTCAGCAGATGGAGACAAGATTTCCATCCTTCTGGTTGTTCAGGCCAAAAACCTTGGAGTCATTTTGACATCTTATTTTTCTCAATCACCATACCCTATCTGTCATGAAATCATGATGGATCCACCTTCAGAATATATCCAGAATTCAACCATTCCTCACTCCCTCCACTGTCATCTCCCTTTTCCTTGATCTTTCCAGGAATACTTCTGTCTACCACAGGAAGCCCTATGGTTAATTTCCTTACCTCTTTGCCCAAATGTCACCTTCTCAATAAGACTTACCCTGACCACTTTATTTAATACTACAACCTGCACACTCCCCCCAGCAACCCAATGCCCAAGTACCCTTCCCAGCTTTTTATTTAGTCCATGACACTTTCTACCTTCTAACACATCACATAACTTATTTATTATGTTAATTGTTTGTTGTCTATCCCCCACTATTAGAATGTCAGTTCAGGAAGGCATGGATTTTCGTCTGTTTTATTTGCTACTGTACCCTCAAGCACTGAGTACAGAACCTTCCTATAGCAGGCCCCATGGTTTTTTGTTGGATTGTATCAAACATCTTAAGTATCTTGCCAAGGGTTGGTGACATAGTGACAGGTCTAGCATTTAAACCCCAGCCTCTCTGATACTATAATGACTCCATTCTACTGCTTTCCATTATAGCCTGTGGCAGTGGGTCTTAGCAGGTCTGCCCTGTACCCCTCTGGTGAGTCAAGAAAGAGAAGTACTTTTACTATGCCCAAACATGCAAAAGGATATGATGATGGCTATCACAAAGAATATTGTGCTGCATAGACCATGGAATGTAGAATAGATTGGAGTTCAACCTGCAAGGGAGGAAGAGGCAAAGGGCAACATCAAACAGCATCAGATGAATGTCACAGAACAACATCACCCCAGTGTCCAGAAAGACAGCAAATTCATGTGCCTCATGGGCATAGAGGTGAGGGTGGTCAAGATAGTGAATTTTTCTACTAAAACCGTGACACAGGATTGGTGTGTGTTGATAAACATGAGAATAAATGTAGTCACGCTATTTTAGGCCCTGTAAGGCATTGTTTTAATGCAGTAGAGACTATCTTACTATTATTTTAAATATTTATTTGGCTGTGCCAGGTCATGTTTGCAACATGCAGAATCTTCCATCTTCATTGTAGGTGGGATCTTTAGTTGGGGCATATGAGTTCATAGTTGTGGCATGTGGGGTCTAGTTCCCTGACCAGGGATTGAACCTGAGCCCCCTGCATTGGGAGCACAGAGTCTTAGCCACTAGACCACCAGGGAAGACCCAGGATCACTTTATTATTATTGACTTGTTTAGTAAATTTTCAAAAGCCCTTCAAGCTTGCTGCCAAAAATTCTAGTATTCAAAAGTGTGTCATATCTCAATAAAAGTGTTTTTTAAAAAGCATGCCATAGATTTTTAAAAAGATTGTTAAGAACTCTTGCAGTCAGGTTAAGTTTCACTGGCTTTAACCACTCTCCCTCTGTATAAGCAAAGGAGGGCAGTATACCTTTTTTTTTGCTTTTATTTTGAAATTTTAAATATAATCAGAGGGGGGACATCCCTGGTGGTCGTCCAATGGTTAAGACTTTGACTTCCAATACAGGGGTGCGGGTTCAATCCCTAATCAGGGAGCTAAGATCTCACATGCCTAGAGACAAAAAAACCAAAATATGATATAAAGAAACAGTATTGTAACAAATTCAATAAAGATTTAAAATATGGTTCATATAAAAAAAATCTTTAAAAGAAATTTTCTAAATTAAAAAAAAAATAAGCAGAGTGATTTCCCTGGTGGCCCAGTTGGTAGAGAATTTGCCTGCAATGCAGGAGACCCGGGTTCAATTCCTGGTTTGGGAAGATCCCCTGGAGAAGGAAATGGCAACCCACTCCAGTATTCTTGCCTGGAGAATTCCACTGACAGAGGAGCCTGGTGGGCTATAGTCCATGGGATCACAAAGAGTTGGACACGACTGAGTGGCTAACACTTCCACTTTCCAGTGGTTAAGACTCCATGTTTCCATTGTAGGGGACAGGGGTTCAATTCCTGGTCAGGGAACTAAGATCCCACATGCTGTGTGGTTCAGAAAAAAAAGCTGAAGCCATATGATGGAGATGAATTTATTTAAGATGCAGACAACAACAACAAAACAAGAATTCTCTGATATGCAGGGTTCAGGGCAAGGAGTACAGGGCTTGGGAGACCTGAGTCTAGTCTAAGCTTTACAACTGAGAGGGCTACTTTGGCCAACTCATTTCTTTTCTCAGAGCCTCAGTTTCTTCCTCCATAAATAAGTGATGATGATGAGGTGAGGGGCAATCCTAGATGACCTGCATACTCTCCCCCAGCTTTGATCCTGTGTGTGTCCATTATTCTGTGTTGGAGATAAAGGTGTTGCTTGAAACAGAGTCTTCAAGAGATTAGAAACTGTTTTGATGTATTTCTTTGTCTCTGTATTTAGTTAGTGCCTTGCTGCTGCTGCTGCTGCTAAGTCACTTCAGTTGTGCCCGACTCTGTGCGACCCCAGAGACGGCAGCCCACCAGGCTCCACTGTCCCTGGGATTCTCCAGGCAAGAACACTGGAGTGGGTTGCCATTTCCTTCTCCAATGCATGAAAGTCAAAAGTGAAAGTGAAGTCGCTCAGTCGTTAGTGCCTTAGATGCAGAAGATTGAGCTAATCAAACACATCTCATGACACAGTTATCATCACTCTTGTCTTGTTGACTTTATTTGTCTGGCTTATCCCCACATTTTGGATCTTCCCATGTGGCTCAGCTGGTAAAGAATCTGCCTGCAATGTGGGAGACCTGGGTTCGATCCCTGGGTTGGGGAGATCCCCTGGAGGGGAGCATGGCAACCCATTCCAGTATTCTTGCCTGGAGAATCCCCATGGACTGTAGCCTGCCAGCCCATGGTGGGCTACATGTAGTCTCTGTCCATGGGGTCACAAACAGTCGGACATGACTGAGCAACTAAGCACAGCACATCCCCACATCTCATCACACACTCCTTCCTCCCTCATTGGCCACCATTCTCTTCTGATTAATTTACTATATTTTTGTTGGTATGTATTCTTATAAAATGTGTATTATCATTTTCAGTGAATGTCTTTTTCATTTCTGTAAATGGTATTACAGTACATATTATTCTTTCTTGCTTTTTTTTTAACCCATCAGTATTTTCAAATTCTATACATGCTGCTCTATTTAAATCTAATCCCTTGCTTCTACTCACTGAAAATAACTCCCAAACGTTGTGTCCACCACATTTTGCTGCTCCACTCTCTGGGTGATGAATGCCAGATTGTTTCCAACTCCCTGTCACCATAAATAATGCTGCAATAAGAGGCATTCCAATTTAAAGAAGAATTGTAGATGAAGGTGAGAATAAGAAAGGCAGCTGTTTCTGAACTGTGACTAGAATGCTAGTTAGGTCTTTTCTTCAACAGGCTATAAAGTCTCAGGTGATGGAATTCAATGCAAATACTTCCTCCAGGGCAGTAATCAGGATCTGAGTTCTTGTGGTGCCAAGTCATTATGTTATCAGGTTTCTTTCACTGAACAGCTGTTTGAATCAATTAACCCAGTTAGTCACAGATTTTGACATTGGGTAGACCCTTCACCTCTACCCTCACTCCCAGGAGATGAACCCACACCATTCCCCATCCCCCAGTGATGCAAGACCTTGGTCTTTGACTTCAAGTGGCTCTTGAAGGAGGTCAACAAATTCTTCTGTTTCCTTACTCAGCACTTCCTCCCGTCCTCTATAGCAGCTATTTCAAACCTTCTCAACTTTATCACTTCTCCCTGTACTCTCAGCAGGTTACATCACCTTGTACTTCAGAAATAAAATAGAAGCCACTGGATGAGAATTTCCTTCGATTCCTATTACCAAATCTATAATTTTCCTGCATCTACTCCCATCCTTTCTTCTTATTATAATAGAATGCTCCATCTCCGTCTAGGAGGAATCCTTCCATCTGGGCTGTGGATCCCATGCTCTTTGGGTTAAACTGTATTCTCTCAATATTTCAATCTCTCCCTCTCAATATTTCAATCTCTATACTTCTACTAGCCACTTCTCATCACCAAGCAAATGTGTTCAAGTCTTTCTGATTTTAATACTATATTTAAAAAAATCTCTTATGATTTGGATTCCTTTTATTTCTTTTCCCTCTCTGATTGTTATAGCTAGGACTTCCAGAACTATGTTGAATAACAGGGGGAAAGTGGACATCCTGTCTTGCTCCTAATCTTAGGGGAATGCTTTCTGTTTTTCACCATTGAGAATAATGTTTGCTATAGGCTTATCATATATGGCCTTTACTATGTTGGAAGAAGAATGGAGCTGGAGGGATCAACCTGCCTGATTTCAGATTATACTACAAAGCTAAAGTCATCAAGACAGTATGGTACTGGCACAAAAACAGAAATATAGACCAACAGGACAACATAAAAAGCCCAGAAATAAACCCATGCACCTCTGGGTACCTTATTTTTGACAAAGGATGCAGGAATATACAATGGGGCAAAGAGAACCTCTTCAATAAATGGCACTGGGAAAACTGGACAGCTACATGTGAAAGAATGAAACTAGAATACTTCCTAACCCCATACACAAAGATAAACTCAAAATGGATTAAAGACCTAAACATAAGACTCAGTCAGTTGGTCAGTTCAATCCATCAGTTGTGTCCGACTATTTGTGACCCCATGGAATGCAGCACACCAGGCCTCCTTGTCCATCACCAACACCTGGAGCTTACGCAAACTCATGTCCATTGAGTCAGTGATGCCATCCAACCATCTCATCCTCTGTTATCCCCTTCTCCTCCTGCCCCCAATCTTTCCCAGCATCAGGGTTTTTTCAAATGAGTCAGCTCTTCGCATCAGGTGGCCAGAGTATTGGGGTTTCAGCTTCAACATCAGTCCTTCTAATGAACATTCAGGACTGATTTCCTTGAGGATGGACTGGTTGGATCTCCTTGTAGTTCAAGGGATTCTCAAGAGTCTTCTCCAACACCACAGTTAAAAGCATCAATTCTTCAGCACTCAGCTTTCTTTATAGTCCAACTCTCACATCCATACATGACTACTGGAAAAACCATAGCTTTGACTCACACACCTTTGTTAGCAAAGTAATGTCTCTGCTTTTTAATATGCTGTCTAGGTTGGTCATTTCTTTCAAGGAGCAACCACCTTTTAATTTCATGGCTGCAGTCAACATCTGCAGTGATTCTGGAGGCCCCAAAAATAAAGTCTGCCAGTGTTTACACTGTTTTCCCATCTATTTGCCATGAAGTGATGGGACCAGATGCCATGATCTTAGTTTTCTCAGATCATGTTGAGTTTTAAGCCAACTTTTCACTTTCCTCTTTCACTTTCATCAAATCGCCAGTCCAGGTTCGATGCAAGAGACTGGATGCTTGGGGCTGGTGCAATGAGATGACCCAGAGGGATGGTACAGGGAGGGAGGAGGGAGGGGGGTTCAGGATGGGGAACACGTGTATACCCGTGGTGGATTCATGTTGATGTATGGCAAAACCAATACAATATTGTAAAGTAATTAACCTCCAATTAAAATACATAAATTTATATTTAAAAAAAGAGGCTCTTTAGTTCTTCTTCACTTTCTGCCATAAGGGTGGTGTCATCTGCATATCTGAGGTTATTGATATTTCTCCCAGCAATCTTGATTCCAGTTTGTGCTTCTTCCAGCCCAGCGTTTCTCATGATGTACTCTGCATAAGAGTTAAATAAGCAGAGTGACAATAAACAGCCTTGACATAATGTTTTCATGATTTGGAACCAGTCTGTTGTTCCATGTCCAGTTCTAACTGTTGCTTCTTGACCCACATACAGATTTCTCAAGAGGCCAGTCAGGTGGTCTGGTAGATGTTTTTCTGCAACTCTCTTGCTTTTTTGATGATCCAGCAGATGTTGGCAATTTGATCTCTGCTTCCTCTGCCTTTTCTAAATCCAGCTTGAACATCTGGAAGTTCACAGTTCACCTACTATTGAAGCCTGGCTTGGAGAATTTTGAGCATTATAAGGAAATGGCAACCCACTCCAGTATTCTTGCCTGGAGAATTCCACTGACAGAGGAGCCTGGTGGGCTATAGTCCATGGGATCACAAAGAGTTGGACACGACTGAGTGGCTAACACTTCCACTTTCCAGTGGTTAAGACTCCATGTTTCCATTGTAGGGGACAGGGGTTCAATTCCTGGTCAGGGAACTAAGATCCCACATGCTGTGTGGTTCAGAAAAAAAAGCTGAAGCCATATGATGGAGACGAATTTATTTAAGATGCAGACAACAACAACAAAACAAGAATTCTCTGATATGCAGGGTTCAGGGCAAGGAGTACAGGGCTTGGGAGACCTGAGTCTAGTCTAAGCTTTACAACTGAGAGGGCTACTTTGGCCAACTCATTTCTTTTCTCAGAGCCTCAGTTTCTTCCTCCATAAATAAGTGATGATGATGAGGTGAGGGGCAATCCTAGATGACCTGCATACTCTCCCCCAGCTTTGATCCTGTGTGTGTCCATTATTCTGTGTTGGAGATAAAGGTGTTGCTTGAAACAGAGTCTTCAAGAGATTAGAAACTGTTTTGATGTATTTCTTTGTCTCTGTATTTAGTTAGTGCCTTGCTGCTGCTGCTGCTGCTAAGTCACTTCAGTTGTGCCCGACTCTGTGCGACCCCAGAGACGGCAGCCCACCAGGCTCCACTGTCCCTGGGATTCTCCAGGCAAGAACACTGGAGTGGGTTGCCATTTCCTTCTCCAATGCATGAAAGTCAAAAGTGAAAGTGAAGTCGCTCAGTCGTTAGTGCCTTAGAAGCAGAAGATTGAGCTAATCAAACACATCTCATGACACAGTTATCATCACTCTTGTCTTGTTGACTTTATTTGTCTGGCTTATCCCCACATTTTGGATCTTCCCATGTGGCTCAGCTGGTAAAGAATCTGCCTGCAATGTGGGAGACCTGGGTTCGATCCCTGGGTTGGGGAGATCCCCTGGAGGGGAGCATGGCAACCCATTCCAGTATTCTTGCCTGGAGAATCCCCATGGACTGTAGCCTGCCAGCCCATGGTGGGCTACATGTAGTCTCTGTCCATGGGGTCACAAACAGTCGGACATGACTGAGCAACTAAGCACAGCACATCCCCACATCTCATCACACACTCCTTCCTCCCTCATTGGCCACCATTCTCTTCTGATTAATTTACTATATTTTTGTTGGTATGTATTCTTATAAAATGTGTATTATCATTTTCAGTGAATGTCTTTTTCATTTCTGTAAATGGTATTACAGTACATATTATTCTTTCTTGCTTTTTTTTTAACCCATCAGTATTTTCAAATTCTATACATGCTGCTCTATTTAAATCTAATCCCTTGCTTCTACTCACTGAAAATAACTCCCAAACGTTGTGTCCACCACATTTTGCTGCTCCACTCTCTGGGTGATGAATGCCAGATTGTTTCCAACTCCCTGTCACCATAAATAATGCTGCAATAAGAGGCATTCCAATTTAAAGAAGAATTGTAGATGAAGGTGAGAATAAGAAAGGCAGCTGTTTCTGAACTGTGACTAGAATGCTAGTTAGGTCTTTTCTTCAACAGGCTATAAAGTCTCAGGTGATGGAATTCAATGCAAATACTTCCTCCAGGGCAGTAATCAGGATCTGAGTTCTTGTGGTGCCAAGTCATTATGTTATCAGGTTTCTTTCACTGAACAGCTGTTTGAATCAATTAACCCAGTTAGTCACAGATTTTGACATTGGGTAGACCCTTCACCTCTACCCTCACTCCCAGGAGATGAACCCACACCATTCCCCATCCCCCAGTGATGCAAGACCTTGGTCTTTGACTTCAAGTGGCTCTTGAAGGAGGTCAACAAATTCTTCTGTTTCCTTACTCAGCACTTCCTCCCGTCCTCTATAGCAGCTATTTCAAACCTTCTCAACTTTATCACTTCTCCCTGTACTCTCAGCAGGTTACATCACCTTGTACTTCAGAAATAAAATAGAAGCCACTGGATGAGAATTTCCTTCGATTCCTATTACCAAATCTATAATTTTCCTGCATCTACTCCCATCCTTTCTTCTTATTATAATAGAATGCTCCATCTCCGTCTAGGAGGAATCCTTCCATCTGGGCTGTGGATCCCATGCTCTTTGGGTTAAACTGTATTCTCTCAATATTTCAATCTCTCCCTCTCAATATTTCAATCTCTATACTTCTACTAGCCACTTCTCATCACCAAGCAAATGTGTTCAAGTCTTTCTGATTTTAATACTATATTTAAAAAAATCTCTTATGATTTGGATTCCTTTTATTTCTTTTCCCTCTCTGATTGTTATAGCTAGGACTTCCAGAACTATGTTGAATAACAGGGGGAAAGTGGACATCCTGTCTTGCTCCTAATCTTAGGGGAATGCTTTCTGTTTTTCACCATTGAGAATAATGTTTGCTATAGGCTTATCATATATGGCCTTTACTATGTTGGAAGAAGAATGGAGCTGGAGGGATCAACCTGCCTGATTTCAGATTATACTACAAAGCTAAAGTCATCAAGACAGTATGGTACTGGCACAAAAACAGAAATATAGACCAACAGGACAACATAAAAAGCCCAGAAATAAACCCATGCACCTCTGGGTACCTTATTTTTGACAAAGGATGCAGGAATATACAATGGGGCAAAGAGAACCTCTTCAATAAATGGCACTGGGAAAACTGGACAGCTACATGTGAAAGAATGAAACTAGAATACTTCCTAACCCCATACACAAAGATAAACTCAAAATGGATTAAAGACCTAAACATAAGACTCAGTCAGTTGGTCAGTTCAATCCATCAGTTGTGTCCGACTATTTGTGACCCCATGGAATGCAGCACACCAGGCCTCCTTGTCCATCACCAACACCTGGAGCTTACGCAAACTCATGTCCATTGAGTCAGTGATGCCATCCAACCATCTCATCCTCTGTTATCCCCTTCTCCTCCTGCCCCCAATCTTTCCCAGCATCAGGGTTTTTTCAAATGAGTCAGCTCTTCGCATCAGGTGGCCAAAGTATTGGGGTTTCAGCTTCAACATCAGTCCTTCTAATGAACATTCAGGACTGATTTCCTTGAGGATGGACTGGTTGGATCTCCTTGTAGTTCAAGGGATTCTCAAGAGTCTTCTCCAACACCACAGTTAAAAGCATCAATTCTTCAGCACTCAGCTTTCTTTATAGTCCAACTCTCACATCCATACATGACTACTGGAAAAACCATAGCTTTGACTCACACACCTTTGTTAGCAAAGTAATGTCTCTGCTTTTTAATATGCTGTCTAGGTTGGTCATTTCTTTCAAGGAGCAACCACCTTTTAATTTCATGGCTGCAGTCAACATCTGCAGTGATTCTGGAGGCCCCAAAAATAAAGTCTGCCAGTGTTTACACTGTTTTCCCATCTATTTGCCATGAAGTGATGGGACCAGATGCCATGATCTTAGTTTTCTCAGATCATGTTGAGTTTTAAGCCAACTTTTCACTTTCCTCTTTCACTTTCATCAAATCGCCAGTCCAGGTTCGATGCAAGAGACTGGATGCTTGGGGCTGGTGCAATGAGATGACCCAGAGGGATGGTACAGGGAGGGAGGAGGGAGGGGGGTTCAGGATGGGGAACACGTGTATACCCGTGGTGGATTCATGTTGATGTATGGCAAAACCAATACAATATTGTAAAGTAATTAACCTCCAATTAAAATACATAAATTTATATTTAAAAAAAGAGGCTCTTTAGTTCTTCTTCACTTTCTGCCATAAGGGTGGTGTCATCTGCATATCTGAGGTTATTGATATTTCTCCCAGCAATCTTGATTCCAGTTTGTGCTTCTTCCAGCCCAGCGTTTCTCATGATGTACTCTGCATAAGAGTTAAATAAGCAGAGTGACAATAAACAGCCTTGACATAATGTTTTCATGATTTGGAACCAGTCTGTTGTTCCATGTCCAGTTCTAACTGTTGCTTCTTGACCCACATACAGATTTCTCAAGAGGCCAGTCAGGTGGTCTGGTAGATGTTTTTCTGCAACTCTCTTGCTTTTTTGATGATCCAGCAGATGTTGGCAATTTGATCTCTGCTTCCTCTGCCTTTTCTAAATCCAGCTTGAACATCTGGAAGTTCACAGTTCACCTACTATTGAAGCCTGGCTTGGAGAATTTTGAGCATTATTTTGCTAGCTTGTAAGATGAGTGCATTGTGCGGTTGTTTAAGCATTCTTTGGCATTGCCTTTCTTTGGGACTGGAATGAAAACTGATCTTTTCTAGTCCTGTGGCGACTGCTGAGTTTTCCAAATTTGCTGGCATATTGAGTGCAGCACTTTCACAGCATCATCTTTTAGGATTTGAAATAGCTCAACGGGAATTCCATCACCTCCACTAGCTTTGTTCATAGTGATGTTTCCGAAGGCCTACTTGACTTTGCATTCCAGGATGTCTGGCTCTAGGTAAGTGATCACAGCGTTGTGAAGATTATTTTTATATAGTTCTTCTGTGTATTCTTGCTACCTCTTAATATCTTCTGCTTCTGTTAGGTCCATACCATTTCTGTCCTTTATTGAGCCCATCTTTGCATGAAATGTACCCTTGGTATCTCTAATTTTCTTGAAGAAAGATCTAGTCTTTCCCATTCTGCTGTTTTCCTCTATTTCTTTGCATTGATCTCTGAGAAAGGCTTTCTTATCTCTCCTTGCTCTTCTTTGGAACTCTGCATTCAAATGGATATACTTTCCTTTTCTCCACCGACCTAGGGAGTTCCTCTTTGAGTGTCCTATTTTTTTGCCTTTTCATACTGTTCATGGGGTTCTCAAGGCAAGTGGTTTGGCATTCCCTTCTCCAGTCGACCACGTTTTGTCAGAACTCTCCACCACAATCCATCCATCTTGGGTGGCCCTACACGACATGGCTTGTAGTTTCATTGAGTTAGACAAAGCTGAGGTCCATGTGATCAGATTGGTTAGTTTTCTGTGCTTCTTGTTTTCAGTCTGTCTGCCCTCTGGTGGAGAAGGATAAGAGGCTTATGGAAGCTTCCTGATTGGAGAGACTGACTGAGGGGGAAAATGGGTCATGTTCTGACGGGCAAGAAATATAAGACTAAAAACTATAAAACTCTTAGAGGAAAACATAGGCAGAACACTCAATGACATAAATCAAAGCTACATCCTCTGTGACCCACCTCCTGCTGCTGCTGCTGCTAAGTCACTTCAGTCGTATCCGACTCTGTGTGACCCCATAGACGGCAGCCCACCAGGCTCCCCCATCCCTGGGATTCTCCAGGCAAGAATACTGGAGTGGGTTGCCATTTCCTTCTCCAATGCATAAAAGAGAAAAGTGAAAGTGAAGTCNATTAAAGACCTAAATATAAGACCAGAAACTATAAAACTCTTAGAGGAAAACATAGGCAGGACATTTGATGACGCAAATCAAAGCAAGATTCTCCATGACCCACATCCTCCTGCTGCTGCTACTGCTAAGTCACTTCAGTCCTGTCCAACTCTGTGTGTCCCCATAGACGGCAGCCACCAGGCTCCCCCATCCCTGGGATTCTCCAGGCAAGAATACTGGAGTGGGTTGCCATTTCCTGCTCCAATGCATGAAAGAGAAAAGTGAAAGTGAAGTCGCTCAGTCTGTCCGACTGTTAGCGACCCCATGGACTGCAGCCCACCAGGCTACTCCGTCCATTGGATTTTCCAGGCAAGAGTACTGGGGTGGGGTGCCATTGCCTTCCCCGGACCCACCTCCTAGAGACATGGAAATAAAAACAAAAATAAACAAGTGGGAGCTAGTTAAACTTAAAAGCTTTTGCACAGCAAAGGAAACTATAAACAAGGTGAAAAGACAACCCTCAGAATAGGAGAAAATAATAACAAAGGAAGCAACTGACAAAAAATTAATTTCCAAAGCATACAAGCAGCTCATGCAACTAAATACCAAAAAAGCAAACAACCCAATCAAAAAGTGGGAAAGGGACCCAAAGAGACATTTTTGCAAAGACATACAGGCAGCTAACAAACATGTGAAGAGTTGCTCCACATTGCTCATTAGTAGAGAAATGCAAATCAAAACTACAATGAGATACCACCTCACACCAGTCAGAATGGGCATCATTGAAAAGTCTACAAATAATAAATGCTGGAGAAGGTGTGGAGGAAAGGGGAAGCTCTTTTAAAGGGAACATTGCTGGAGGGAACGTGAACTGAGGAAGCCACTATGGAAGACGGTATGGAGATTCCTCAAAAAGCTGGGGATAAAACCACCAAAGGACCCAGCAATTCCACTCCTAGGCATAAGCCCTGAGGAAACCAGAATTGAAAAGGTGAAAAAGACACACGTGTCCCAGTGTTCACTGCAGGACTATTTACAACAGCTACCACACGGAAGCAACCTGGATGTGCATAGACAGGTGAATGGATAAAGAAGCTGTGGCATGTATATGCAATGGAATATTACTCAGCCACAACAAGCAACGCTTTTGAGTCAGTTCTAATGAGGTGGACGAACCTAGAATCTATTATACAGAATGAAGTAAGTCAGAAAGAGAAAGATAAATATCCTATACTGACGCATACATATATGGAATCTAGAAAGATGGCACTGATGGATTCATTTTCAGGGCAGCAGTGGAGAAGCAGATGTAGGGAATAGACCTATGGACACAGGGGGAAGGGGGAGAAGGTGAGATGTCTGGAGAGAGTAACAGGGAAACTTCCGTTACCGTATGTAAATAGATAGCCAATGGGAATTTGACTCAGGGAACTCAAACAGGGGCTCCATGACCATCTAGAAGGGTGGGATGGGAGGGAGACAGGAGGGAGGTTCAAAAGGGAGGGNTAGACCTATGGACACAGGGGGAAGGGGGAGAAGGTGAGATGTCTGGAGAGAGTAACAGGGAAACTTCCGTTACCGTATGTAAATAGATAGCCAATGGGAATTTGACTCAGGGAACTCAAACAGGGGCTCCATGACCATCTAGAAGGGTGGGATGGGAGGGAGACAGGAGGGAGGTTCAAAAGGGAGGGGACATGGGTGTACCTGTGGCTGATTCTTGTTGATGTTTGACAAAAAACCACAAAACTCTGTAAAGCAATTATCCTTCAATTTAAAAAAATGTAAAAAAAATGTTTGGGGGGGAAAGTAAGCTAGAAAAATTTTAAAAAGGTTTTTCTTTATAAGAAAATAACATAGAATAAAAAAAAAATCCAAGGAAATTCTAGCATCAAGTATGGTTCAGTCCAGGCGTCTCTGTCACCGTATCCACCTCTTGTCTGTTCCCGCCCTTTGTTGGCCCTGTTTCCAAACACGCCTGCCCCTGGTGTGGACAGCTGGGCCCCAGCAGCTCCAGGCTTGGGCTGAACCAGCCTGACGACTCTCAGCCACNGGTTCAGTCCAGGCGTCTCTGTCACCGTATCCACCTCTTGTCTGTTCCCGCCCTTTGTTGGCCCTGTTTCCAAACACGCCTGCCCCTGGTGTGGACAGCTGGGCCCCAGCAGCTCCAGGCTTGGGCTGAACCAGCCTGACGACTCTCAGCCACAGTTCCTGCACCGACTCTCGTTGAACTGACCTGGGCCATCCCTGAATCCATCACTGAGGCTGAGGGGTAGGGATGGGAAGAGGAATGAGCAGCTGGCTTGGCCTTCACTGCAAGCTGATCCTGGCGTCCAGACAGGATGGGATGAGAAGAGTGGGACCTGCCACACAGCCTGAGCAAAGGAAGGGCAGCCTTGCAGAACAAACAGTGACGAAGCGTGAGGGGCTACGGGTCGAGCTGAGTGATGAAAAGGACCAGCCCCATGAAGGTCCAGGGGAGGCGTGTTCCAGGCAAAGAGACCAGCTGGAGCTGGTTGGAGGGATGAGCAGGTGGGTGTGAAGGACAGAAAGCAGGCCAGTGTATCCATGCTCTCTGGCTAAGACAGAGCATCAGAATTTAATGGCTTAAGGGGATAACCATTTCCTTCTCATTGTCTGTGAAACGTCCAGTCCCACCGGGCAGCTCCGAGTGATCCCAGCTGACCAGAGTCCTGTGGAGGCTGGGATCTTCTGGGGGGCTCACTCACACGGCTGGGGCCCCCTGGGATGACAGCCCAGAGCAACGCTCTCCTGCACGTGGCCTCTCCATGTGGCTTTTGTTTTTTTCACAGCTTGGTGGCTGGACTCCAGGAGAGGAGGCAGAAGTTGCCAAATGTCTTAAATCTTCAGTTTGGGAAGTTAGTCCTGCAACATCCCTCCCAGCACATTCCACTGGCCCAAGTCGTCATGAGGCCAGCATATCCGGGGGTGTGACATTGGAGTCCAGAGACCAAAGGAGCCAAAGGAACTGGGGGCAGATGTCTCGGGAGGCTTCCTTCCCCAGCAGCCTGTGTGGTCATAGCGAGGCGCAGAGCGTGCGGCAGGGTTGGAAAGGCAGACAGAGGCTAGACGGGGGTCAGCAAACTGTGACCCACAAGCCATATCCAACCCATAGCCTGTTTTGTAGATGAGGTTTTCTTGGAACGAGCCACACGCATATTCCTGTGGCTGCGATCGTGGTCCAACAGCAGAGCTGAGAACCTGTAACACAGACCATGTGGTTCACAAAGCCCCAAACAGGTACTACCCCGCCCTTTACAGGAAAGTTTACTGACTGACCCCCGGGTCAGTCAGGGGGTGCCTTGTACATCATGATGAGAGATTTGGGTTTTCTTCTAAGTCATGGAAAGCCACCAGGGGATTTTAAACCAGCGATTCAGATGACCTAACCTCCATTTTTAAAAGACCTGCTCTGGGAATGGATCGCAGGAGGATACACGTGAATGTGGAGAACCACCTGCAGGCTATGGGGTCATCCAGATGAGAGAGGACAGAGTGGAAAGCCAAGAGGAGGTGCATCTGGCGCACGTGTGGGGAGGAGGAGGCCCACAGGACTTGCTGAGCCGTTGGCTTAAGAGATAAGGGGAAAGAGGAATCAAACACGACTTCCAAGTTTGGGCTTAAACAGCTGGGCCAGTGGTCCCATTAACAACAAAGAGAAAAGGCCCCAGGAGGAACAGGTTGGCTGAAAAAGAGCTGTTAAGAATTCTGTTTTGCACATACTAAGTTTGCGATGTTTGTGATGCATCTAAGAGGCAAAGTCTTGTAAGCAGTTAAACACTTGAGCCCGCAGCTCGGAATCTTAGTTTGAGAATAGCTGGAAAATAGATACTGGTAAAAGCCAGAAGCCAGGAGAAATATCTCCTGGGAGGTGATAAGGAGAGACCCCTAGGCTGAGTGAGACCAGAGGCCTTGAGGCAGGGAAATGAATGGAGAGATTAAGACAGAGTATCTGGGGAGGCAGGAGAGAGCTGGGAGGTGACGGGAAGGGGAGATCCGCTGGCCTGAATGCTCCTGGTTGGTGGAGAGACAGGTAGATAAAGACGTGACCACCAAATCTGGCGACAGGAGGTCTGTCTGAAACCGTGACCGGAGCAGTTTCAGTGAGTAGGTCGTGGGCACTGGCTGGACGGGACTGGCGGAAACGTGGATGTGGGCTGGTAGAGACAGCAAATACACAGAAGCCGCTTTTGACGAGTTTTGCTGACTAATGACTCAAAACCACGCATGTCGGCTATAGGCTCACGGCCAGTCCCTTTCACTGCTGCGGAGCTTTGACTCCACGAAGTGTCTACTATGGGCCGGCTTATTACTTGTTTGTGACCCTGATGAGGCATTCTTTTCCTGATGGTTTGTTGGGAAGTTGGATGGGAGACATCAGAAACCCACGCATGGAGATTCAAAAAAAAGGAAAGCTTGCAGCCACGGAGAGATGAGCGTAGATTTTCAAATGGGTTTCTCCCCTCGTCAGAAGGCTGCAAACCCAGAAGGCTAGCAGTTTCATTTCTGCTGGGTGGACACACAGCTCTTCCGTCTTCACTTTTCCAAGGAAGCTCCTTCATGCAAACTTCTGAACCCTGCTGACAAGTATAAACATGCCACCCAAAGGATAAGCAGATTTTTGGAACTGGGACAAAAATCTATCTTGCAGAAGGAGACAAAAGATCCTTTTTGTTTCGATTCTTCTTTTTTTTTTCTTCTGGGAAACATTTAGTTTCTTATGAGGAACATCCAGGACAAAACACTCAGACACAGAACCTATTGTTATTTTAAAAACTACATAATCACAGACTGTAGAGGAGATCATTTTGTATCTAATTAATTCTGTTCCCCAGGTCTTCCAAGAGATGATGTGGCCCCAAAGTCTGAGCTACGAACCATTTGCCATCCTGTTTTATAGCAGTGCAGACCGACGCTTTAGGCTGCTGTCTTCCTATGTCATAGAAAATGTGCATTTACAGTCATACACATTCCGCGCTTCCACCTTCCCCCATGACCTGATTTAGAATCCCAGATCTGCTCCTTAGAAGGCCATGTGACCTGAGTGGGCACGCAACCTCCGTGAGTCACAGTGACCTCATTTGTCACCTGGTAATAACAGAGCTACCTTGCTGTCATGTATTAAATAAGCTAATATAAATAAAAGTGCTGGTCGCTCGGTCGTGTTCGACTCTTTGCAACCTCATGGACTGTAGCCTACCAGGCTCCTCCGTCCATGGGATTTTCCAGGCAAGAATACTGGAGTGGGTTGCCATTGCCTCCTCCAGGGGATCTTCCTGACCCAGGGATTGAAACCAGGTCTCCCGCAGTGTAGGCAGACGCTTTACCATCTGAGCCACCAGGGAAGTCCTGTGATTAGCAGTGTAGTTTTAAGCAAGCATCTTGCTCTCGAAGGTCACCTGTTGGCATGTCTCCCATAAGTGGCCCCCAAGGGCTCCTTTCCAAGCGCCTCAAGCTCTCCTCTTCCCAGACCCGAAGTTCCAGGCAGCCACTGGCCTTGCTTCCGTTGCCCTGATGAAGAGGACCTTCTCCCTCATTTTCTCTAACTCTGAAGAGGTCACCATGGGGACTGCCAGGTGGTGGAAGTAAGGGAAGCCCTAGTTCGGGCCAGTTTGCAGCTTGGCTTTAAAGGTTCCCAAAGCCACAGCTTGCTCAGGAGGGAAGGTTCTGTCCTCAAACCATGTGGGACTCTGGGTAGGCCTCTGAAAGATGGATGAAGGGTGACAACCAGGCTAGGGAGGACCCTTGCTTGGGCCTGACTGTGGCTGTGAAATGCGTCTGTCCTGAGAACAGACAGGAGTTGGAAGGCCAGGCCCTGCGGGGGAAAGGCACTTGCCTTGGCCCTGACCTGACCTTATGTGAGCCAGCCACCTTCGCCCTTTCCAGACTCTTGACACAAAGAAACAGCTGCAGAAGTTACACCAGGTCCTAAGGACATTTCCATCTAAACAGTCAGGCTTTGTTTTTTGAGGGAGTGAGGATCGTGAACAGAAGCCAGGTGTTTTCTGCTGCCGATCACCTCCCCTCCACCAGTCTGAGGTTTCAGGAGGAGGGGGCACACTCTCTGCACACCGCCAGGGAACCTCAAGTCCCCTCCTCAGGGTGTTTTGCAGCTTTGGTGGTTCACTTCACCCTTACAGCGGTAGCCCGAAATACAGGGGGCTTTTAACATTCCCAGGGCAACCTTCAACCCCGGAGGAATGGAAAGTAGGGGACAAAAGGCCTCGGTCTCCGGTTCTTCAGGGGAGCAATTCTGGGAGACATTCTACAGCATCCCTTGAAGGGTCCCCAGCAAGAGCGGGCCCCCACGGCTCACAAGGAGAGCTGCCGGGAGCCAGCACGGGAGATCTCACCCATGACAAGGTCATGCGGAGAGGCCTGATGGGCAAGGCGAGTCGGGCCTCAGGGGTTCCCCCTGGAACTTCCTGAGCATCCACCCCCCAAAGCCAGAGTCTGCCTGCTTTGCTGTGTTGTGCTTTCCACCTACTCTTCTGACATTAACAGGGATAGCGCTAGCGGCGCAGGGGGTGGGCGGCGGCGGCGGCATGAGGCGCGGGGCCGGCGCCCGCGGGAGGGAGGCGCTGCCGGCGGCCCGGCCGCTCCCGCTGCAGCTGCTCGCCGGGCTGGCCGTGCCCTGCCCGCGCGGCCCCGGCTGTTCTCATTCCGGCCGCCGCCCGGGCCGCCGCTGGTGACCACTCGCCGCTCCGCCGGAGGCTTCACCCGCGCCCTTCCTCAGGACGCGCCCGCGGAGCTCCGGCCCCTGCGCCCCGCTCGCGGAGACCGCGCCGCGCGCCGGGCGGCGGCGAGGCCGGAAGATGGCCTGGGTGCTCAAGATGGACGAGGTGATAGAGTCCGGGCTGGTGCACGACTTCGACGCCAGCCTCTCGGGCATCGGGCAGGAGCTGGGCGCCGGCGCCTACAGCATGAGGTACCAGTGCCCGGGGGCGGGCGGGCGGGAGCCTCCGTCTCCTTGGGAGAGGCCTGCACGACCCTGGGCCTCTGCCCACCGCGGTGGCGGGCAACGGAGGGCGGCCCCGCAGGCTTCGGCCCTGCGGGCCGCTCCTGAGAGCTACAGTTTTGCTGTAAAATACGCTGTTAGGATGACTCGAGTTGGGGGAAGGGGCTCCCTCGCCTTGCAAATGATTTACAAGCCACTTAGAGCTGAAATAAGGTGTGCGAAATGGTAGGGCTTGTGTTGGGAAACACTCTCCAAGGTTTTGGTATCAGTTCCTACTCTGTTCTACATTGTAGTCTTTCCTGGTTACAAATTTTAATCTCTTGTTATTTCAATAGTAAGTATATCATAATTGGAAGTATCCGCATGGGAGAAAGAGCACATTAACTTAGGTTTTTTTTTAATTGTCTCAAGGTGAAGTTTTTTTCATTGGGGGGTAATACCCTGCGAGGCTGTTCCTTTTGAACAAGGCTTTAGGATGCACTGATTGCACCACAAAAACAAGAGTTTGTTTAGTCTCTGCTCTCTGTACAAGCAGCCATTCATTTTGTTTAATTTTGAGAGGTTGAAACACATCTGAGCTTAGTCTCTTGCCTTGATCCTGAAGAAAATTCGCTTGTTTTTTCCTACCAGTTTGGTAGCTCTGTATTTTTATTTTGTTGCACTTTTTATGGAAAAACAGTTTGCATACTATACGTTCATCCGATTGAAGTGTAAACTTCAGTGGCTAGGCAGCTTTTCCTTAGTGCGAATTATGTGAGATTTTTCCATAGATGGTCTTTAATGCCTCGTGTCTTGAAAGTGCTGTCCAGTTTCTCACTGCACCTCTAGGGGAAGGACAGGGAGAATGAAAAGGCAAGAAGAAAGACTTCTGGGTCAGAGCAGGCCTCGCATGGTAGGGACTACTCGGAATAATTCGGCTTTTCAATCTTCAAGGGAAACTTTGAGCTGAAAAGTGGAGATGGTTTGTAGGGTGTGGAGGCGCCTGGAGGAAAGCCTTAGGTCACCAGTCTGTGACCCTGACCTGGTCTGTGCAGGTCTTCCTGAACTTGGCACTTCCTCTCTCTGCAGCTGTGCAGCCTGAGGGCTCTGGATGAGGTGGCTTATTTTCTAGAACAACCGTCTTAGTTGTTGAAAAAATTGAGCTGCTGAAAGTCATAGGGTCACTCCTGTCGGCAGTACTAGAGGCACTGATTCCCTGGTGGGAACACAAGCCATGCTGCTCCTGGAGACCCTGGACTTGCAGTCAAGGCAGAAGAGAGCAGGTGAAGCAAATTCAGTGTTTATTCTCAATTATGGTTAGTGAAGGTCTGGTGCTGAGAGCTTTGCTTATTGAGGGCTATTGTGAGCTGTTATTGAGAGACTTCTTTGTATTTCTAGAGTTCTGTTTGTTTCAGCCAACTAATGAACATTTTGTTTGTGGCCTAGAAAGAGAGTTTTGATAGTAAACCTTTTTACTACCTTGTTCTTAGTGTCTGACATCTTTGTAATTCTAGTGTCTTTCAACAACACTTTCCACGGGGAAATTTTTTTCCAGTGATTGTCTTCAGTTAGTGGTTCCATGGTGTGTCTTTTACTCTGAATTTTCAAGTATCTTTTAAGGCAAATACCACTTTTAAGGAGCCTGTTTATTTTTTTGGATTTAATTGGGTCCTCAAAATATGAGAAGAGCCAGGAGACTACTTGCCTCTGGCAAATTCAAGGTCCTTCATTTGAAATGCAAACTTCGGCAGATTCCAAGATTGCCGTGATCTAGAGAAGGTCTGCGGGGAAGGCAATGGCACCCCACCCCAGTACTCTTGCCTGGAAAATCCAATGGAATTTATTATTTCTTTATGTACAACTTGGGGTATATAAGCTGATTTTGAAAATAAAGTCTTCAGTCTTCCACCGATGCTGGGCTCCTCATGTCGTTCTCTTCTCCCTTTTTCCGGCTGAATTCCCATCTGGAGCGGGGAGGCTCACCAAGTCTACTTACTTGCCCTGGCTTCTAAGATCCATGCGAAAGGGAGCCTAAGGCAGGGCACCCTTCGATATTCAAGTGGGCACCAGTGGCCTAACGTAGATGGTGCAAACCTCTTGTCTTGAGGTTTTATTGGTTTTCCCCATAAACCAAGTTATTCAACCTCTTTTCTCCACCTAAATTTCCTACTATATTATTTCTTCCTAATCCAATGGATGGAGTAGCCTGGTGGGCTGCAGTCCATGGGGTCGCTAACAGTCGGACAGACTGAGTGACTTCACTTCCACTTTTCTCTTTCATGCATTGGAGAAGGAAATGCAACCCACTCCAGTATTCTTGCCTGGAGAATCCCAGGGATGGGGGAGCCCGGTGGGCTGCCATCTATGGGGTCACACAGAGTCGGACACGACTGAAGTGACTTAGCAGCAGCAGCAGCAATCTAATCTTATATCTCTAAGTAAATAAGTTTTTCCTCGCCTATCCGTCTCACCTTCGAATCACCCTGGATCCACTGGAGCAGGACCCCAGCAGAGAGCCAGTGATGCACGCAGCCTCTGCTGGCCTTTCCTCCCCCTCCTCTCCCGTCCCCTCACTCCTGGCCCCAGAAAATCTTATATCTCTAAGTAAATAAGTTTTTCCTCGCCTATCCGTCTCACCTTCGAATCACCCTGGATCCACTGGAGCAGGACCCCAGCAGAGAGCCAGTGATGCACGCAGCCTCTGCTGGCCTTTCCTCCCCCTCCTCTCCCGTCCCCTCACTCCTGGCCCCAGATCCCTGCCCCAGAAGGCTCCTTGAACGCAAGATCCAGGTCTCCATGAGACCCTAAGCTAAAACAAGCATCAGTGAACGGGATGGGAGTTTGTTTTCCTTGAACAGTCAGAAACAAAGTTACTCCTCTGAACCAGAGCACAGAGGGAACCCTCCCGTTGGTGACTGGAGAATCCCAGAGGCTGCACCAGCGTGGGCTCAGCTGGGCCCACCACTAACACAGGGAGGCCGTTGGGCAGACTGTCGACAGAGGCCAGGGTCTGTGGACGGCGAGGGGAAAGAGTCTGGCCCATCCTGGGCCAGGGGGCACATTTCTCCACCCTGGACTATTAGCAAAGGGCCCGAAACTGGGCTCTTGTCTAACACTCGGAGATGAATTGTCTGAGGAGACACGTGCTGACAAAGCAAGAGACTTTACTGGGAAAGGGCACCCGGGTGGAGAGCTGGAGGGTAAGGGAACCCAGGAGAACTGCTCTGCCGCGTGGCTCGCAGTCTCGGGTTTTATGGGGAGGGGAGTAGTTTCCGGGTGGCCTTCGGCCAATCACTCTAATCCAGAGTCTTTCCTGGTGGCACCCGCATCGCTCAGCCAAGATGGATGCCAGCGAGAGGGATTCTGGGAAGCGGACAGACACGCAGTGTCTGCTTTAGACCTTTCCCGAACTCTTCCGGTTGGTGGTGGCTGATTAGTTCCCTATTTCTTACCACGATCTCCTGTCGTAAAACAGCTCATACGAGCGGTTACTAAAGGGCCTGGCCAGGGTGGGCGGCCTCAGTCAGGGTGCTGCCGCTAACAGCTCTAGTGCAGAATGCGAAGGGAAAGGCTGTGGGTTGAGAGAGAGACGAGTGTCCAAGTGGACCGTGGAGGCCTGGGAGGCCTGAATGGAGGTCCCAGGGTCGGAAAGCAAGTGGGCAGGGCAGACGCGTGAAGGGGAGGTGGTCTGGTTACCTGCAGGGACCAGGGCTGCAGGCCAGGGTGAGAGCGCCTGTCCCCCCATCTGCCGAGGGCCCAGCCCTGAAACGAGGAGCAGGTCAGCCCTCGCGGCTCCGACAAGACTGTCTCTGGGCTGTTTGTGCGGCAGGAAGTGAGGAGAAGGGGACAGGGATAAAAAACAGTCCAGCAGGGCCCAAGAGAGACACCTGCAGCCCAAGGGCACAGTTTCCACCCCCAGAAGGGAAGAGCAGAACAATAGGTGACTATTAGCAAAGGGGGATTTCCGAGAACCGTCAACAACAACCCAGAAAACAAATAATCACCTGCCTTCCTTCTGGCTGACTCTATGAGGTCGCTTTATTCTTCTTCAGCTCTTGGAGTCGACAGAGAAAACACAATTCTAGTGTTCCTGGGAAAAGAAAAACTTTTTCAGGTACTCCAGCAGCAGAGCAATTTTTATTTTTACAAGAAAACTGGGTAGTCAGCTACAAGTACAGTTGTCAATTAGGGACAGTGAATGTTGTAGAATTACTCAGATTCTCCTGCAACAAGACAGCAGATCAGAACCCGTCAATGAATCTAGGGTGTAAGAATTTTGACAGTGCTTTAAATGAGTGAATTTTCCAATACTGTACAACCTCTATCCCACACCCAATCAAACCAGACCGAAAAAGTCCACCTGAGACCTTCTCAGCCTGCTGGTCTTTGTGATGCTGTCATCTCTAGACACATAGTTTGAGTTCCATAATGACAATCATCAGATTTATTACTGTAGATCATCACGGTTGTTCTCTTGTGAGGACAGAATGCAGTTTGCTGGTGAAGGATTAACCTTTAATCTTAACTAAAATCCTTGCTTCATAATTTCTAGTCTCAAAATCCCTCCACTTAATGTTAATTTTAAATGCAGCTACGTGTGTTGGCCACAGGGATTTAAACTGCCAAGACTTGAGTAGGAAACTCACCGCGTACGTTAAAAAATTCTTCAGGACTATGTGAAAAATTGACTTTTTTAGACTTTACTTTTTCATATAACTTTCCTTATTAATTTTTGGCCACTCTGGGTCTTCCTTGCTGCTCGGGGCCTTCTCTAGTTGTGGTGGCCAGGGGCTCCTCTCGAGTTGCGGTGTGCAGGCTTCTCACTGGGGTGGGGCCTCTCGTGGAGGAGCACAGGCCTGCAGCACTCAGGCTCCATTCGCTGGGGCTCGTGGGCTCAGGAGTCGCGGCTCCCGGGCTCCAGAGCACAGGCTCAGTAGCTGTGGCCAAGGGCTTAGTTGCTCTGCAGCATGGGGGATCTTCCCAGACCAGGGATTGATCCCACATCTCCTGTGTTGGCAGGTGGATTCTTTATCACTGAGCCACCAGGGAGGCCCTGAAAATTTAAATTTTAAAAAAGTGAGGATCACACAGAGATGAGTGTGGTTTTATAGAATCCAATATATACCTTTCTTTGTTTGTTTAGTTGGCAGTGGATGTCTGCATGAAAACCATTCCCTCTTCAAACAATTTGAAGTCTCTGGAGTATCGACAAGATGCCTCTAGGCCTGTGCTGTCCAAGGCCGTAGCCACCTGTGGCCTTCCAACACTTGAAAATGAAGCTGGTCAAATTTGAAACATGCCATTCCACTGGTAACACACTTTGAAGGCTTCATATGAAAGAAAGAAGGTAAAATATTGCAATAGTTTTTATATTGGTGATACACTGAAACGATCATACTTTGGACACACTCGGTTAAAGGAAACATATTGTTAAAGTAATCTGTTTCTGCTTCCATTTTTCATGTGTCTGCTGGAAAATGCAGAGGCCCCAGTGCACAGCTCCCCCTTTGGTGCCATGCTGACCTGCTTGTCCTGAAGCAGCTGAGGGCCAGTCTGTTGTAGGGGAGGGGAGGAGGCTCGTCTTGAAGTTCCTGTGCAAAACAGGTTCTGTTTTCCCCTTGAGGGTGTGTTGGGGGCCAAGGTTTACTTTCAGGGGCTGCTGGATGTCACTTGCGAGTGAAGGTGCTGTAACTCTTTCATCAGGGAGCTCGTCTACCCCACAGCAACTAGAAGTTGTTTTCTACACTTCCCAGGGCTTTTTTCCTCCCCACCCCCTCTTTTTCCTTTTCTTTCTCCCTCAAAAAGCGTGATTGTGTAATTGACTTATCATACATTTTCACAACTATGCAGCCACCACCACAATCCAGTTTTAGGACAGTTCCAGTACCCTGAAGCTTTTCCTCACGCTCTTTTGTACTCAATCCCTGTTCCCAGCAGCCTCTAGGAAACCACTGATTTGCTTTCCATAGCCATAGTATCTCCTCTTTGCAGAAATTTCATGTAAATGAGATCAAACAATGGGTGGTTTTTGTGTCTGGCTCCTTTCTATTAGTACATTGGTGTCCAGGTTTATCCATGTTTGCAGGGCCGCTGTGGCCAGCTCCAGCGTTTTAGCCTAGAGGGGAGAGAAAGGGGTGGAAGGAAATTTGGGGACATTCCTCAGTGAATTTGTATGAGCTTAGGAAAGTTGCTGAAGGAAATGAAAGCACATCGAGAATTTCATGTCATGCTGGGATGTGATGATAAGTTACTGACGGTCTGTCCTTCCTCCTGTTTTAAAAATAAAATGGACTGCATTGGATAACAATATTCATTTTCCCATTTACCTTCCTGTTCTTAGCCATAAAGTGACATAATTCGTACATTATTGTACTCATAGTGTAGATAAAATTGTGATATCCAACAGTTCTTCTCCTTTACTGAGTGCTTTTTAAAATAATGATGATAAATTTGCTCCCCAGTATCCATGCTTTCTCACCTGGAAACAGCGGATGTAACTGCTTTTTATGGAATTTAACAGCGTGACAGACACTCATTTGTTCAAAGAAGTATGAGTTCTTACGACTCCACTTATATTGGAATCTAGCCGTATGAATCTAACATCCCACGGTCCTGAGATTTTACACTGCAAGTCACGGTGTTTGTTTGATTAACAGACAGCAGCAGAGAAGAAGAAACACTCCAGGGACTCAGTTTTCTTTGCTAATAAGCAGGTACCAAAATAATGAATATATTCTGACACAACCACCCCTCCCCTCATCCCCCCACAACCCCCTGGCTTCAAATCACCATAATAATGGCTCTGAAGTGTGTGGGTGGCTGGGGTTTTTGATAAACACACTCATAAAGACCAAATCACACATAAGTTGCTGAAGCAATATTGGGGTGAAAATCACAGGCTATGGCAAGAAGGGGAGGGCAGGGAGCCGCTGAAAGATGCAGGGTGGAGTTAAACCTCTTTCAGTAACATTTTAAAATCAAATAAAGGAGAGGCTCATCTGTTTACTGTTTATTTTGCCCGTGATGGCACGTCTACCCTGCCATTCCCACTGAAGCAACGCCGTGTGGGTGCTGGCAACGTTCTAAGGCAGCTCTCTCCCCCCGACACGGGCCTTTCCCCAGGCACCCGTGTGGCCCATCTGTGGGCGGCTTCTGCCACCTCAGCTCTCTGGGCTCACACGTGAGACCCCCAGGCCAGCCCTCAGGGACAAGGGAAAGTTGCTGGTGGACGAGCCCACCACCCCCTTGCCCTGGCAGGACAGCTGGCCGTGTTCTGCACCACCTCTCAGAGGGCGCCCGCGGCCCTCGGAGGCAGCCTGCTGGTTACCCTTTGTAGCTTTGCTCCCTGCCCTCCACCACATCCTCCTTCCCCTAGTGTGGCCTGGAATCACCTCCCAAATGCAACCTGCCACAAATCCTTTACCTCGGGCTCTGCTTTGGGGGACATCAACTAAGACGGCTACCACATTTTTGGATGAACGTAGACTTGGAAGGGATTCTGGGACGACTTCCTTTTCAGCTGAAAGTTTCGGGTCATTCTGAGGAAGACCTGCAGAAGGCCAGCCAAAGCAATGAGAGTCGTGTCAAACGGCAGCTCTATTCTGGAGTGGTGTCACCCGAGGTTACCACGCTCCCACGTCCAAACTCACTCTGCTCACCACACAACAGGCCAAGAAACCCGAGAGGCAAGGTGCTGAGGCAAGGAATATGACTTTAGGAGGAAAGCTGGCAAACCGAGAAGATGGCAGACTAATGTCTCAAAATAACCATCTTGGCAGGGTCTGGATGCCAGACTCTTTTATAGAACTGAGGGGGAGGAGGTGAGGAGGCAAAGTAAAAGGCCATCAGTCTTGCAAATATCCCCGGGAATGGCCAGCCTCAGGATGGGATATGTTAATTTCTTCCTTCCTGTAGTCATCCAGCATATTAAAAAGCAGACACATTACTTTGCCAACAAAGGTCCATCTAGTCAAAGCTATGATTTTTCCAGTAGTCATGTATGGATGTGAGAGTTGGACTATAAAGAAAGCTGAGCACAGAAGAATTGATGCTTTTGAACTGTGGTGTTGGAAAAGACTCTCTTGAGAGTACCCTGGACTGCAAGGAGATCCAACCAGTTCATCCTAAAGGAAATCAACCCTGAACATTCATTGGAAGGACTGACAATGAAGCTGAAATTCCAATACTTTGACCACTTGATGCAAAGAGCTGACTCATTTGAAAAGACCCTGTTGGGAAAGATTGAAGGCAGGAGGAGAAGGCGACGATAGAGGATGAGATGGTTGGATGGCGTTACCGTCTCGATGGCCATGAGTTTAAGCAAGCTCCGGGAGTTGGTGATGGACAGGGAAGCCTAGAGTGCTGCAGTCCATGGGGTCGCAAAGAGTCAGACACGCCTGAGCAACTGAACTGAACTGAACTGTACTGTAGCCATCCACAGGTCTAGAGTCAGGGTGTCTCCCTGAACAAAGGCAACTTTGCCTTAACCTTCAGGCAGAGGGGCAGAGTTCCCTGAGGTAGGCCGTTATGCATGATTATAATAACAAAAGCCAAGAAAAGCAAAGGTTAAAGTCAAAGAAACAGGTCCAGCTTGGAGTCGAAACGGGCTCTTCCCTGTAACGATGTCTCCCTGATTCTACAGTAAACACACTGTGGTCTGGGACCAGGGGGCTGGACACTGCCCAAACCTGCACACGCATTAGCTGAGTTCATTCTTAAAACAGCCCCCTGAAGAGGATTACTGTTGTCCTCATTTACCAAGGAGGAAATTGGGAGGTGAAAGTTAATTTGGCCACAATCACATGGTTCAAAAAAGCACCAGCAGGATTCCAGCCCAGGCAGCCTGGTTTCAGATCCTCAGAGCATAGCCTCTGACACAGGCCTGAGCCAGGGAGAGGCGTTTGATAAATGCTCACTTGACTGAGGAATTACTGCATGTGGAAAAAGGAAAGAAGATGGTCTATGTAATACTTCCAAATGTTTGATCATGAACCCTTTGGCAGTCTGTGAAGTCCATAGAGTCTTTCCCAAAACAATACACACACACAAACACACACACACACATATATATATATATTTGGCCATGTATGTGTGTGTGTATATATATATTTGTCCATGTTGTGAGACATGTGGGATTCTAATTCCCCAACCAGGGATCAAACCTGCTTCCCCTGCAGTGGAAGTGTGGAGTCTTAACTACTGGACCACCAAGGAAGTCCCCAAATAAACATTTTCAAGGGAATAAAAGAAAACACGTAAGATTACAGAGGAAACCAATTGTATTAAAATGCATCTATCAAAATTCTACCAACAATTGTGACAGAGCAATATATACATCCATCCTATAGGGGTGATTACACACTGCAATGGGCTCCATAAACGTCTCAAATCTGCATGTGATGGGAATGGACTGAGCTGCCCAAGGGGCTGGATGCCTTTAGGAAAGACCTCAGAATGGGGGCTGGCCCAGAATCTGAATTATAAGACCTCTTCCCTCCGAGTCACCCTCCAACTTTTGTGAGCTTCCTAAAATACAGGTTTGGTTGTATTTCTTACCCATCTTAAACCTTTCAATGCTGGCCTTCCATTGTCTCCAGAATAAAGTCTAGGATGCCCAGGGTGGCGGTCAAGGTTTGCATCATCTGAACCCAGGGATTTACCTTACCAGCCTCTGGCCAGTGTCTCCTGTGTTCCTTACACTCCAGCTGCAGTAAGTTCCCTGCTTCCTCTGCCTAGAGTGAGGGAGAGCGCCACGGCAGAATCCTTTCCCTTCAGATGAAATTTCCCTTCAAAGTCTTCACCCATGGCCCACCTCCTATGTAAAACTAATCACTCCTCTGAGTGCACATAACTCTTTCCACAGGCCTCTACCATAGCCTAAGTAACAGATGATGTGACAGTTACTGTGGGCATATGTTCGGGTTTACTACGTTAGCAACACCTTCTTAATCTCAGACAGGACCCAGCAGAACCTCCAGCCCAGGATGAGAGTTCAGTTATCGTTGGTTAAAACCGATCCGAGGGTGGGATGTGAGCAGCTGATTTGTCACAAATTTGAGATAACCATGTGGACTGTCTCAGTATATCCCAGCAAACAATTATGGATCATTAAAATCACTGCAGATGGTGATAGCAGCCATGAAATTAAAAGACGCTTACTCCTTCGAAGGAAAGTTATGACCAACCTAGACAGCATATTCAAAAGCAGAGACATTACTTTGCCAATAAAGGTCCATCTAGTCAAGGCTATGGTTTTTCCAGTGGTCATGTATGGATGGGAGAGTTGGACTGTGAAGAAGGCTGAATGCCAAAGAATTGATGCTTTGAACTGTGGTGTTGGAGAAGACTCTGGAGAGTCCCTCGGACTGCAAGGAGATCTAACCAGTGCATCCTGAAGGAGTTCAGTCCTAGGTGTTCACTGGAAGGACTGATGCTGAAGCTGAAAGTCCAATACTTTGGCCACCTCATGCAAAGAGTTGACTCATTGGAANCTAGTCAAGGCTATGGTTTTTCCAGTGGTCATCTATGGATGTGAGAGTGGGACTGTGAAGAAAGCTGAGCACAGAAAAATTGATGCTTTTGAACTGTGGTCTTGCTTAAAGTCAAGGAAAAAATATTAGATGCATTAAGATGTTTTCTAGCTCTGTTTCATAAGTTATTTTTCTACCAAAGACATAGAAAACTTAGATGATTTCATTTAGAACTGTGAATCAGAGCCAGCTCATGTGCCACTGCAGGTTGGTCGGACCTACCACAGAATCTGGCTGGCTTCTTAGAGGGAGAAACCCACACTGCCACTCTGCCACCTCATAGAGCAAAGAGCTCCTCAACAAGAAGTTGACAAGGAGAAACCCCTGAGTCTGGTCACCAGTCTGAATGGACCAATACAGGCTCTGGCTTATCTAGCAACTCGGCACGGGCCAGGTGACACAATCAAGGGACACAGGAAGTCCCGTGCAAGGACTTCCACTATGAAACCATCAGGGTTCCTTGTAGAGCTGAAGCCAGCTCAGAAACATGTTCCTTTAATGCTCTCCTTTCCCTCCTTTACTTCCTTTTCCCTCTTATTTCCACTTCCCTGGGATCGCACGTGACCCCTCCCCATCAAAATTAAGTGTTTGTATATAATTTTTGCTTGAGGTTCTGTGTTCAGAGAATCCATGGTGACAAATGGGAACCATTTTTTAAATTAGCAGTAAAATGATAGGTTCCAGGCTAGATTCTCCCACCTACAATTTTGGAGTCCTTTTTTCTCTCCCAGTTGGTGTGTATTTAAACAGCTATGTTTAGCTGAGCATTTGTACTTTTTCTAGTAATATTGCATTCTATCTTTATTTCATTTAGCCAGATGATTAGGAATTTTGGTCTAATTATAATCTTTCTGGAATATGTGGATTATCATAAACATTCAACAGATATTAACATTAGAAATAATATGAAGTCTGTGTCAGAAAAATTTAAAATAATCCACATAGGTCCAATGGAATGCAGCTAAAATTTTAAAAGTCTCTATATAATGAAATGCAGTGATCATCAAAATAAATTGTTAAGTGGAAAATGCTTTTGTGTGTTACTTTTTGTGGCAAAGACTTGTGGGGAAATTAGTAAGTTTTACTAATAGTTGCAATATTACTATTTCAAAACTGTTACTGGTGTATTTTAGGATTAAATATGTAAGTGATTATTTAATGTCATTAGAAACCAAACATCAGCTTAAGAGAAAATAAACAAACATCAGATTGAAGACATCAAATAAAAATTATGTAATCTTCAATTTGATTTGGAAATATTGGTACAAATGTTTTGATTTTGATTTTTTTTCTCTTAAAATAATAGCCTCTGTAAACCAAAAAGATACAGATATAATGACAACTCAGTAGCAATGAGCAGTCCTGGTGCTCAATTTGTGATCTCTAAATACCATTTTCCATTAAAAAGAACCAAGGATCCACGGAGGAGTGGTGGCTGAATGTCTGGAGTATGAAATCTAGAAAGTTATCAAGAAATTCATCAAAGGCTCATCTTAAGTCAATGAAGTCACGTCAAAAAGGACATAGGAGCCAACCTGAAAGAGTCTCATTTGGTTTAAGAGGGGACGATTTGAAAACCAAAAAGGAATAATGGCTACAAAGGATTGGCACACACCAAATACATAAAATCCATAACTTTATAGTTATTTGAAATAAAAAGGACCACTTGGAGGTTTCTAGTGCAGCAATTCATTACTCACAATATTGAGAAATAAAGGGGAAAATCAAGTACTTTCTTTGTCTCTTCTGTACAGATTATTTTTCCAGGGTTATCAAGTAGTTAATGAGGGGGAAATTCTTCTTCATGGAAGAATTCCAACTAATAAATGCAGAAGAAATGACAGAAGTAAGAAATTCACTATTATGCAGTCCCTAATGCAATAACACTTCAAAGTAGCGCTCATTAATGGATGTTAAAATGGTTAGGTGAAAGACTTTTTTTTAAATGTTTGGCCACGCCAGGTTTTAGCCGCGCACTCAGGATTTTTGATCTTTGCTGCAGCATGCAGAATCTTTAGTTGTGATATGCGAACTCTTAGTTGTGGCATGTGGGATACACTTCCCTGACCAGGACCTCCTGCTTTGGGAGCATGGAGTCTTAGCCACTGGGCCACAGGGAAGTCCCTAGGTGAAAGATTGATAAGGAATTCTGCAATGAAGGGTCAGGTAGACACCAACTGAGTCCTCAGACCAGTCTTAGCTCCACTAAATTTGGGACATCCAGACATTATGTGCCTCCTGATGTGATGATACAACAGAAATGGCACACCATCACTTGTGATGTATTTTTGACTAAGGAAAAAAAATTTAACCTGAAGCCAATCAAATATCTACATCTAAAACCAGACTGCAAGAAACACAGAGAACAGAAAAGTTACATAATGCCACAAGGAAGCAAATCCCTACATCAGAAAGGTCAGTAAACCTGATTTCTCTTCAAGCAGCAATGGCAAAAAAAGAAAAAGTCAAGAGACAGGACGAACTAACGCAATATGTAGACCTTATTTGGATCCTGATTTGAATAAACTAACTGCAAAACAGTTTCTTTTTAAAAAATAACTGTAAAACAGATTTTCCCTCCAGCTTTGCTGAGGTATAATTGACAAAAAAAAATTGCATGTAATTAAGAGGTACAAGGTGAAGTTTTGATATATATATACTTTGCAAAATGTCTACCAGAAGGAAGCTAATTAACATATCAATCCCTTCACAACTTTTGAGTATGTGAGAACAATTAAGATCTACTCTTAGCAAATGGCTCAGGCAGTAAAGCGTCTGCCAGCAATATGGGAGACCTGGGTTCGATCCCTGGGTTGGGAGCATCGCCTGGAGAAGGAAATGGCAACCCATTCCAGTATTCTTGCCTGGAGAATTCCATGGACGGAGGAGCCTGGTGGTCTACAGTCTGTGGGGCTGCAAAGAGTTGGACACGGCTGAGTGACTTCACTTTCTTAGCAAATTTCAAGTATACAATACACTATGGTTAACTATAGTCACCCTGCTGTAGATTAGAGCCCCAGAATGTATTTATCCTGCATATCTGAAACTTTGTACCTTTGACCAACATTTTCCCATTCCCCCCATGTCCCAACCTGTTAACAACTGTAAAATGGCATTTCTGACACAAATATGGGTATGTAAATATGGTATTAGATGACATTAAGAATTCATTTTCCGTGTTGCATGATGATGATGTTTTCAAAACAATTATATGGTTAAAGATGAATACTCAAGTATTTGCAGGTGGAATGATTTAACTTCCTTGCTTTGAAATATTTCATAAAAATAATATTGGGGATAAAACCCCCAAAATTGGTAAAAATGTTGATCATTGGTTAAGCTGAGTGATGGCTATAGGGAGGTTCATTTCTGTGTGTTTAACAATTTTCTAAACAAGACAGAAAAAGAATAACAGTTTTGAAAATACATTCACAAGAAACGCATACATTTTGATTATTTATTTATTTCCTTATATCCCTGCCTATTTTCAACAAGGTGGGGGGCTAGGGGGAGGCTTTGGATAAAAGTACAGTAGTAATAGTATTGGCAACAGTAACCACATCAGTGTTCACTGTATGCCAGACTCCAGGCTGATCCTGCAACTCCATGACAATGAGTAGGTACCAGTAGTATCCTCACTTAATCATAAGGGAACTGAATCTTAGAGAGTTTAATTAACTTTCCCAAGATTAGGTTTGGGTTTAGTCACTAAGTTGTTTCCAACTCTTTGTGACCAATGGACCGTAGCTCACCAGGCTCCTCTGTCCATGGGATTTCCTAGGCAAGAATACTGGAATGGGTTGCCATTTCCTTCTCCAGGGGATCTTCACCACCCAGGGACTGAACTCGAGTCTCCTACATTGGCAGGTGGATTTACCAGTGAGCCACCAGGGAAGGTCCCTTCCCAAGACTACTAAACTACAAATAGTAGAAAATATTTTAAAAGCAGCTCAAAGACTACTGAATTCTCTAGGTTTTATTTAATGAGGACACACTGATAATTATATTTGCATAAAGAGCACAAAATCTCTCTGTTTGGTCTCATTCTTTATTAATTATTAGGCCTACGTTTAAACAGACTTCCCCATGTGGCACAGTGGTAAAGAATCCATCTGTCAATGCAGGAGATGCAAGAGACTCAGGAACGATCCCTGGGTTGGGACGATCCCCTGGAGCAGGGAATGGCAACCCACTCCGGTATTCTTGTCTGGAAAATTACATGGGCAGAAGATCCTTGTGGGCTACAGTCCACGGGGTCAGAAAGAGTCGGGTACGACTGAGCGACTGTGCATATACATATTTAAATGAGTTATTATATTTAGAATAAATCAGTACTAGGTAAGTGACTCTCGTTTGTTAATCAGGAGGCTTGTGATATCATCTTCGGTCCCGATGCAAGCTGGAGTGCGATTCTGAAATCTCTTGCCTTAGTTCTTCCTGGAGTTCTTTGACCCGACACTTCCACATGCTGAGAGTGCGGCCTGCTGACAACAAGCAGAATTGCAAGCGCATGGCATCCGGGTCTCCTTTGCACCTTTACATGCATCTGTGATCTGTAATTACATCATACTACCACTGCCTGTTAGAGTGTTATTTGTTTCCTTGTACTCAGTTTTCATAATGGAGCTGACGGTATAAACCCCAGTGTTACATTTTATTTCTACTTCCTTCAAGAAAGAGTAAAATTTAAAACTGATGAATTAATGAGGAAGTTTGTGGAACAAGATGGCCATTTTCCAAATTTCACAAGATCTCACTGATTTAAGAAGACGACTTTGAAGCTTGGGAACTTCAGCTCAGTAACGCACAATGTCCCAGTTACAGTTTTCTAGACTTAAATTCTGTGCTGTGCTCCTGCTTCTGACACTTTTGGACTCTGCCTCACATTCAGGCTCTCCTCATATCCCAGCTGGGGAAGGCAATGGCACCCCACCCCAGTACTCTTGCCTGGAAAATCCCATGGACGGAGGAGCCTGGTGGGCTGCAGTCCATGGGGTCGCTAACAGTTGGACAGACTGAGCGACTTCACTTTCACTTTTCTCTTTCATGCATTGGAGAAGGAAATGGCAACCCACTCCAGTATTCTTGCCTGGAGAATTCCAGGGATGGGGGAGCCTGGTGGGCTGCTGTCTATGGGGTCACACAGAGTCGGACACGACTGAAGTGACTTAGCAGCAGCAGCATATCCCAGCTTTCCCTGCTGTGGATCAAAACGGTGAGCTACAGATAGAACACTGAAGAATGCTGAGCAATTACATATGTGCAGACCCATATTCTAAAACACCTGAAAGCAATGAAAGGTTAAGAGACATTTCACAAGTAGGAAAAAAAATCTAATTGTAAGGTGTTTCTGTGACAGAATGGCTTAGCTTATGAAACTACCAAGTTACACTGAACTTTTTACCTAAGGGACTATCCTGGTGGCTCAGATGTTAAAAAATCTGCCTGCAATACAGGAGACCCAGATTCAATCCCTGGGTGGGGAAGACTCCCTGGAGAGTGGAATGGCAACCCACTCCAGTGTTCTTGCCTGGAGAATCCCATGGACAGAAGAGCCTGGTGAGCTACCTAAAGAGGTATACCTAAAGAGGATCCTTTGTCTAAAACTGCCTGAATCCTTGGGATACTTGTAGATGAAGGGAAAGCAGAAAGACACTATTTCCAGTATGAGCAAAAAATAAAATTTGAATTTGAATTTGTTATGATTGCTTGTTGTTTTAATTTCTTGAGTCTTGATTTATTAAGGGAAAATTCCAGAAATGACTTAAACTGATGTTGCTGAGTTGCTTCAGTAGCGTCCGACTTTGTGTGATCCCATAGACAGCAGCCCACCAGGCTTCCCCGTCCCTGGGATTCTCCAGGCAAGAACACTGGAGTGGGGTGCCATTTCCTTCTCCAATGCATGAAAAGTGAAAGTGAAGTCGCTCAGTCTTGTCCGACTCTTCGCGACCCCATGGACTGCAGCCTACCAGGCTCCTCCGTCCATGGGATTTTCCAGGCAAGAGTACCGGGGTGGGGTGTTAAACTGATAATTTGGTGCCAAATGAAATGGGGAACATCAACAATATTATAATTTTTAAGAGGAGTGATTTCACATTCTTTTTATAAAGAGTAGATCTGTATTCATACCATAATCACTTTCCATGATGAGGCAACTGTTCATATATTTAGTCTAAGTATTCAGGCTAAAGGGAGGGAAAAAATGACAACAGTAATGCACACACATGGTTTACTTGTGTTTACTCGTAACAATTCTGTAGTCAGAAACATTAAACAATTTGACCAAGGCCACACAAGAAAAGATGGTGGAGTTCAGTTCGGTCACTCAGTTGTGTCCAACTCTTTGCAACCCCACGGACTGCAGCATGCCAGGCTGCCCTGTCCCATACCAACTCCCGGAGCTAGCTCAAACTCAAGTCCATCGAGTCGGTGATGCCATCCAAACATCTCATCCTCTGTTATCCCCTTCTCACCCCACCATCAATCTTTCCCAGCATCAGGGTCTTTTCCAGTGAATCAGTTCTTCACATCAGGTGGCCAAAGTATTGGAGTTTCCTTCATCATCAGTCCTTCCAACGAATATTCAGGACTGATTTCCTTTAGGATTGACTGGTTGGATCTCCTTGCAGTCCAAGGGACTCTCAAGGGTCTTTTCCAACACCACAGTTCAAAAGCATCAAAAGCACTCAGCTTTCTTTAATTCCAACTCTCACATCCCTACATGACTACTGGAAACACCATAGCTTTGACTAGACAGACCTTTGTTGACAAAGTAATGTCTCTGCTTTTTAATATGCTGTCTAGGTTGGTCACAGCTTTTCTTCCAAGGAGCAAGCGACTTTTAATTTCATGGCTGCAGTCACCATCTGCAGTAATTTTGGAGCCCCCCAAAATAAAATGTCACAGTTTCCACTGTTTCCCCATCTATTTGCCATGAAGTGATGGGACCAGATGCCATGATCTTAGTTTTCTGAATGTTGAGTTTTAAGTCAACTTTTTCACTCTCCTCTTTCACTTTCATCAAGAGGCTCTTTAGTTCCTCCTCGCTTTCTGCAATAAGGGTGGTGTCATCTGCACATCTGAGATTGTTGATATTTCTCCCGGCGATCTTGATTCCAGCTTGTGGTGGAACCAGGATTTAAATCAAAGAACAGCTCTGATGTCCATACTTTAAATCTACTTGACCATTTTCCTTCTTAATCTAAATTAAGAGTTGGGAGATAATGTCACAGCAAAGACTTTCCACATCTGCTCTTGGTATTAGGCATTGCCACCTAATACGGGCTTCCCTGGTGGCTCAGCTGTTAAGGAATCTGCCTGCAATGCAGGAGATCCTGGTTTGATCCCTGGGTTGGGAAGATCCCCTGGGGAAGGGAATGGCTAAATATGGCTAAAAATTTTTTTAAAATCTGTTCTCACCAAGCACTTCATGTACATTATCTCATTTAATTCTGTGACAGAGATGTTTATTCTCCCAATTTTAGATGAGAAAACTGGGAATTTCTCAAAATTTCTTAGAGTATAAGTGTCAGAATTAGAATTTAAACACACTGGTATTGATTCTAGGATCCATGCTCTTAATTACATCTCCACACAGTAAGCACCCAGGTGGTATGGCCATGCTATTCCCTGACACACAGAGGGTCCATCAACTTAGCACACTGTTCTCTTGTACATGGAAGGGAATTATGTTTCCTGGTGTCCAGAAGGGTACCCTAAACCATGTGAAAGAACATCCCCTCTGACAGGAAACATGCATCCTTGAAAGTAGAGGCTCCTCCTGTAGCCTCCACAGCCATCTGCATCTCTTCCCAGTAGCCCCTCACAATTTCAATGTTCCATCAGAACAGCTACTCTACTACAGAAATGCTCATGCTGGTGATTAAAGAATAATGATAATCTTGTATGACTCATCGTTGTTAATTTCTGTGAAATGGATTAAAATGTTCTCATAACCTTCTTTAACACTGCCTTAAAGTTTCTTGCTCTGTCAAACGGTGTAGCCTTAAAACCCATCATTTTTCATGCTGAAGCAAAGTACCCTCCACAGTACTAAAATTAGTAGTTTTAGAAATGCTTGAAACCCTCTCCTGCAATTTACTATCATTTTAAAATATGTGTATATTGTGGATCTGTAAATACAGATAAACACAACTTACAAAAACCTGAGTGGTCAAATTTTGATCCCCACAAACTCTGTGGCAGAATCTGAGACTCCGTCTCCCTGCATCCACCCCAGGATGCCCGATCCCCTCTAGCCCTTCATTCAGGAAAGCAACCAGCCCTGTTCCAACAGCACCACTAGGTGGCCAGGATGGAAAACAGGTTGAATCGACATTTCTTCCTTCCAAACATTTTTCCTCAAGAGAACGCCCCTCCCCAACCCCAATCTCTCCTCCACCACACACTCACTTTCATTTTCTTTGGACTTTGTCATTTCACAGCCAAGGTGATTCCACTTCAGGTAATCTTTCCAAATTTACACACATCCTTTTTGTTTTTGCTGTTGGCTTAGAACTCTTTTTTAAATTAATTTTTATTGGAGTACAGTTGCTTTACAATGTGTTAGTTTCTACTGTACAGCAAAGTGAATCAGTTATACATATACATATGTTTCCTCTTTTTTGGATTTCCTTCCCATGAAGGTCGCCACAGAACACTGAGTAGGGTTCCTTGAGCTAAACAGTAGTTTTCATTATTATTTCATGCATAGTATCAATAGTGTACACAGCCTTCTTTAAAAAAATATTTTTCTTTTCCTCACCCAGTTACTTCATAAGCTTTTCTTAATCTTCCAACTGCCTTTATTACGTGCATAAGGCTAGCAGTTACTAGGACTGAGTAAACCAAATTTGGCTCCAAGAGGAGCCCTAACAGGCTGGGTGGGTTTATGAGGTTTGATTAACAGGGACATGCAAGAGATTGGCAGTGCAAAATTTAATAACTATCATTCATCTATCTATCTATCTATACATCCATCATCTACCTATGTTTTTCCAAACTCTAGGGCTTTATTAACTTTTTCCAATTGGTTATAAGATATGGGAGGCTATTTTGATCCACGCATGTGTAAAAGTGCAGGTTTTTCCTGTTGCCCAGGCTCCAATATGGCTGGCAGGGGTGCTGCTTCCCGCTCTAGAACTCCACAACTTCCAACCAACTTTTTATGCTTGACCCTTAAAACCCACCTTTCTTTAAGTACCAGCATTCATGAAAAATTATTCACTCAATACCGAGGGGGGTTCTTTCTCATTTTTTAAACCGTAAAGGATTGCAGAAGTATTGCTTATGGGTACATTTTTAATTGCAAATGCACATTATTGGAATGACATCATAAATCAAATAACATTTGTAGATTAGCCCAGGAACTAATCCATTATTTACCTCACTATGACATGAGAAGGCCAAGTTCTAAGTTTCAAAGAACTCACTTGCAAATAAATATTTGAGATGCTGTTTTTAAATATTTATAACAATTTACAAGTTTCACTTTGTACTACACACCAACAAAGGATGCCCTTTAACTCAGACTACCGCTTTTTACTTTTAAGAAAAACAGTAACTTGTGGGGCCCAGCTTGAGATCAGAAGACAGGTACGTCAGTAGAATGGGTTTTGTCAAGAAACTGAAATAAGGGAAGAATAAAAGAGAAAAGTATAACATTACTAGGCACATATTACATAAAAATAACTCAGATCCAGACAAAAAGCATTTCATTTAAATATAAATACTTTTTTTTAATTACTATGTGCTGTGTATGCTAAGTCACTTCAGTTCTGTCTAACTCTTTTTGACTCTAAGGGCTATAGCCTTCCAGGCTCCTCTCTCCATGGGATTCTCCAGACAAGAATACTGGAGTGGATTGCCATTTCCTCTTCCAGATCTTCCCAACTCAGGAACTGAACCTTTGTCTCTCAGGTACAGGTGGGTTCTTTACCACTAGTGCCACCTGGGAAGCTCCTTTTTATTATGCTTGTTCTAATGGTTACTTCTACCTCATAATATGGGATTTATCAATATATGTCTCAACAAGTCTCATACAGCTATGTGTTTCCATTTTTAAAATAACAACTTAGCATCTGCTTACCTATATCTGCTGGTTAGTCATTTAACTCACTGATTATTTTTGGTACAAGATGAGTAGAAGCATTTCTTTTTAAACCATTCCCCCAAATTACAGTATGTTATCAGCAGGACTTTGATCCTCATTTCAGTCATCTTCTTACGTGAATTTTGGCCATAGAGTAAAATGCTCCCAGATGTCAAAGAGAGTTGGGTGCCCCTTTAAAATCTCAGCTCCTTAGAATCTCAGGATGCATTTCAAAACACAAAAGTCTAAGTTGTTTTAGGGCTTCCCTGGTGGGTCAGACAGTAAAGAATCCACCTGCAGTGTGACAGACGTGGGTTCGATCCCTGGGTGGGGAAGATCTCCTGGAGGAGGGCATGGCAACCCACTCCAGTATTCTTGCCTGGAGAATCCCCATGGACAGAAGAGTCTGGCAGGCTACAGACCATGGGGGGTCACAGAGTCGAATACAACTGAGCAGCTAAACACAAGTTGTTTTAGAGCACTGAAGAATTGATGCTTTTGAACTGTGGTGTTGGAGAAGACTCTTGAGAGTCCCTTGGACTGCAAGGAGATCCAACCAGTCCATTCTGAAGGAGATCAGCCCTGGGATTTCCTTGGAGGGAATGATGCTAAAGCTGAAACTGCAGTACTTTGGCCACCTCATGCGAAGAGTTGACTCATTGGAAAAGACTTTGATGCTGGGAGGGATTGGGGGCAGGAGGAGAAGGGGATGACCGAGGATGAGATGGCTGGATGGCATCACTGAGTCGATGGACTCGAGTCTGAGTGAACTCCGGGAGTTGGTGATGGACAGGGAGGTCTGGCGTGCTCCGATTCATGGGGTTGCAAAGAGTCGGACACGACTGAGGGACTGAACTGAACTGAACTGATGGAACTTGGGAGAGAATTTGTGTGGGCTAAGGTGCTTCACCTTGGACGAGGGGTATCTCCTTACCGCAGCCGTTCCTGACCTTCAGTGTGGGATAGCTCCTCTAGGCCCTCCTGCGCCTGTGCAGCCACCGCTCCTCGGGTTGCTCCTCCCGGCCGCAGGCCCTGGCCTCTGGCGTGGGTGGATACTCCCAGCTGCTGCCCCTGGCCTCAGGCTTGGGCTCAGCGTGGCTCCTCAGGGTCACCGCCCCTGGCCTGGAGCGCAAGGTGTCTCCTCCCGGCCGCCACCCTGACCTCGGACGTGGGGTGTCTCCTCCCGGCCGCGACTGACCTCTGAGCTCGGACGAGAGGTAGCTCCTCTCGGTCGCCACCCCGACCTCAGACACAGGGTAGCTCTTCTTGGCCGTTCCAGTGCCGTCACAGCCTGGCACTCTAGGGTGCTGCCCCTGACCTCTGACGCGGGGTAGCTCCTCTCGCCCCTGCTTTACTAGAGCAGCCCTGAAGAGATACCCCACGCCCAAGGTAAGAGAAACCCAAGTAAGATGGTAGGTGTTGCAAGAGGGCATCAGAGGGCAGACACATTGAAACTATACTCAAAGAAAACTAGTCAATCTAATCACACTAGGACCACAGCCTTGTCTAACTCAATGAAACCAAGCCATGCCTGTGGGGCAACCCAAGACGGGTGGGTCATGGTGGAGAGGGCTGACAGAACGTGGTCCACTGGAGAAGGGAATGGCAAGCCACTTCAGTATTCTTGCCTTGGGAAACCCATGAACAGTATGAAAAGGCAAAATGATAGGATACCAAAAGAGGACCTCCCCAGGTCATTAGGTGCCCAATATGCTACTGGAGATCAGTGGAGAAATAACTCCAGAAAGAATGAAGGGATGGAGCCAAAGCAAAAACAATACCCAGAACTGTATAGAGCTTCTCCATCTCTGGCTGCAAAGAATATAATCAATCTGATTTCAGTGTTGACCATCTGTAGATGAATAAGTTATGTCAAAGCAATCAAATATTAATGATGTGTACCATGTGACAAACACATTTCCAAAAACCTGTCTGCCACCTGCATCTCTGACCCTGCCTGCCAGCAACTCAGTAGCAACCATGCTAGGGGAGCGGGTGGAGGTGGCCGAGGCCTGGGAGGGTCAGGCAGCCGTAAGCTCAGCGCAGGTGGGCTGAGTGGAGTGGGAGGCTGCAGGGGTCAGCGATCAGGGCAAGTGGGGTCAGCAGGAACAGCCTGGAGAGGCGTGGCGCTGTGGTTACTGCTGTTTCAGCATAAATACATGTTGTTGTGTTTTACCTCTGACAGGTAATTGTCTGTGATGAGTGAGCTCAGATGACTGAGCTCCGCGTGGCATTACCGCCGTCTGAAGGGCCGGTGACCCTGTCCCCCCAGCCTGGGTCCTGCCTTGTGACCGCCCCTGCCCCTCCCTTCTCCACACCTCGGCCATGGGGCCCTCTCCCCCTGCCACAATGTGGTCTTGTTGACCTCCCACCTGTGAACACCCTCAGCGCTGTCCCGGTGAGAGTCCAAAGCCCGCCCTCGGCACTCAGCACCCAGCCCCTGCCCGCCGGCAAGACGGGCACGCACAGACACGCCGGGCCCACGCCCGCCTCGCGGCCTCCGAGGCTCCCGGTCCCTTCCTCCAGGGCTGACTCCTGCACGCTCGGACGTCCTTCCCCGACTCTGAGCTAGCGAGCCCCTCCCTCCCTCTCAGCCTCCGCCCTCTGCTTTTTCCCACATCCCTGTGATCACCTATCTGTTTGTTTCTCGTTGGCTTTCTTCATTTTCCCTTCCCCTGATGACATGCAGGTCTCAAGGGTTTGCTTCACTGCTCTGCCTCCGGCCAAAGGGCCCCTCCGAGGTGCTCAGTCATCATCTGGTTTGGTGAATAGTAGCTAAAACCTGTCCCACGGGGAACAGACAAGCTCGTGCGGCAGAATCTCTGCCA
>SJYX01024656.1:741111-763291 GCA_006410675.1 Oreotragus oreotragus
GAAGAATTGATGCTTTTGAACTGTGGTGTTGGAGAAGACTCTTGAGAGTCCCTTGGACTGCAAAGAGATCCAACCAGTCCATTCTGAAGGAGATCAACCCTGGGATTTCTTTGGAAGGAATGATGCTAAAGCTGAAACTCCAGTACTTTGGCCACCTCATGCAAAAAGTTGACTCATTGGAAAAGACTCTGATGCTGGGAGAGATTGGGGGCAGGAGGAGAAGGGGATGACCGATGATGAGATGGCTCGATGGCATCACTGAGTCGATGGACGTGAGTCTGAGTGAACTCTGAGAGATGGTGATGAACAGGGAGGCCTGGCTTGCTGCGATTCATGGGGTTGCAAAGAGTTGGACACGACTGAGCAACTGAACTGAACTGAAGGTGCTTCAGTCGTGTCTGACTCTTTGAGACCCTATGGACTGCAGCCCACTAGGTTCCTCTGTCCACAGGATTTTCCAGGCAAGGATACGGGAGTAGGTTGCCATGCCCTAATCTGGGGGATCTTCCTGACCCAGGAATCGAACTCATATCTCCTATGTCTTCTGCATTGGCAGGTGGGTTCTTTACCACTAGCACCACCTGGGAAGACCTGAAAGAGAAATGTAATCTAATTCAGTAAGAATAAAAGGTATCACACACACACACACATGCACACACGCACACACGCACCCTTTATTTTAATGGTTAAGTAAAATAAGAAATGCAGACTATAACTTTTCTTTGAAAGTTCAGTAGATGTTTCTGTGGTATAGTTTAAAAATTCCTCATAGACCCTTAGTACAAAAGTACAAAGTGAAGTCGCTCAGTAGTGTGTGATCCCATGGACTGTTACCTACCAGGCTCCTCTGTCCATGGAATTTTCCAGGCAAGGGCACTAGAGTGGGTTGCCATTTCCTTCTCCAGGGGATCTTCCCAACCCAGGGACTGAACCCCGGTCTCCAGCATTGCAGGCAAATGCTTTATTGTCTGAGCCACCAGGTAAGCCATAGACCCTTAGTTACCTGTGAAATCAAGTCTAAATTCTTCAGTTTGGCTTCAGACAACCTGACTCATATCCTGCTCCACCCACCACTATTTCCCAGTCATCCCCTACTGTAGCCACACCTGTAGCTTCAATGTGCAACAGACCTTTCATGTGTCTCCCATCTGACACATTCTTCCTTCCTCTGTTCATGCCGATCCTCCAACTCATGGCTGAGTTTCTATTTCCTCTCTCTAAACCTTCCCTCGGGGAAGGCAATGGCACCCCACCCCAGTACTCTTGCCTGGAAAATCCAATGGACGGAGTAGCCTGGTGGGCTGCAGTCCATGGGGTCGCTAACAGTCGGACAGACTGAGTGACTTCACTTTCACTTTTCTCTTTCATGCATTGGAGAAGGAAATGGCAACCCACTCCAGTATTCTTGCCTGGAAAATCCCAGGGATGGGGGAGCCTGGTGGGCTGCCGTCTATGGGGTCACACAGAGTCGGACACGACTGAAATGACTTAGCAGCAGCAAACCTTCCCTTGCTTCCTGATTCTCCCCACCCAACTCCCATCTCTTCCAAGGATGAGTTCCTGAATCACTGATTGTCTGAACATCCTAATCACTAGTTTTAATGTTTTCCTAACAAGTTGAAAAGTATATTCTTGAGAGTGTGAACTTTCAGATTCCTATTAAATGGCAGTTATATTAAGTAATAACATGTACAAATGTGTGTGAATATACCACCACACCCACTCATATTCACACACATGTAGGTGATGGGAGCCTAAAATCAGGGTGTATGTTATGTTATGTTCGTGCTGATCCCACTCTGAGACAAGTCCCTGAAGCCTGCCCTCCCATGAGTGTTATTCAGTGTCTAATAGTGGCCTTCACTGGCTCTGTTACTTCTCTGTTATCCTCTTTCCTCCTCTGTTTGAATCCAACTTTTTAATCTTAGTTCAGAACTCTGTATTCAACATATTGGTCCAGTAAGAGTTGAAGTAGGGGTCAAAACAAAGAACTTGGGGTTCGGAGATCTAGATTAGGAGATGCGGGATTGAGTCCCTCTGCCAGTTAGAGTAGTTGGGTCCACTTGGACAAGTCAGTGGGCTTCAATTCCTTCATGTGATTCATGTCTGACTCCTTGCAACCCCATGGACTACAGCAAGCCAGGCCTCCCTGTCCTGTACCATCTTCCGGAGTTTGCTGAAACTCACATCCATTGAGTTGGTGATGCCATCGAACAATCTCATCCTCTGTCTCCCTCTTCTCCTCCTGTCCTCAATCTTTCCCAGCATCAGAGTCTTTCCCAGTGAGTTGGCTTTTTGCATCAGATGGCCAAAAGTATTGGAGCTTCAGCATCATTCCTTCCAATGAATATTCAGGGTTGATTTCCTTTAGAATTGACTGGTTTGATATCCTTGCAGTCCAAGGGACTCTCAAAAGTCTTCCCCAACAGGACAGTTCAAAAGCATCAATTCTTTGGCGCTCAGCTTTCTTTACAGTCCAACTCTCACACCCGTACATGACTATATAAATAGAAAGGCACTAAATAAAATCATTAACTTCAGATATATGTTCTTTGTGGTTAGCAGTAGTCTTTCGATGCTTGACTTCATGTTTTTCCTAGCAAAAAAAAAAAGTTAATATATGTATATACTGGCTCCTCCTTTACCTCTTCAGAGCAGTTCCTCAGAGCTATCTGAGAGGCTGGTTTCCAAGTTGTGGTCCTCAGAAAGGTTCCTGAATAAAACTTAACTCACAACTTTTATGTTGTGCATTTTTCTTTCAGTAGATATTGACAGGAGTAGGTTCAGTGGAATAATAGACAGATGTTTTATCAAGGGTGAGTTAAAGAAAGAATAGGAGATGTGGTAGCAGGGACATCTCCTCCAGGAAGTTTTGTTGTGAAGTGGAATAGAAAACTGGGTAGTGGCTAGAAGGGAATGTGATATTAAGGCAAAGAACAGATACCCAAAACCCAAGCACTAAAAAAACAAATAGTTGATATGATGGCAAACCCAGATTTCCTATTGGAAAGAAACTGATCCTATAAGGAAAAAAAGAAAACACATCCAAACACATCTTTCTAGATGTCATCACAGATTTAGTACTGTAATGCAAAACCTGAGTTGAATCTACTTATAAATATAAGTTCTTTTAGGATGGCATGTGTTATACTAATTTTCAAGCCCGTATATCTCTCTTGTTAGATTTTAAGGTCCCAGACAATATGTTTCTTATTTTTTAATTCTCTACAGACTAGCTATGGTGACTTAAACTTAATAATTGTTCAGTAATATTGTTTCTTGAGATCTAGCAATTCAACAATTTGTTGAAGTGAAGTTCATTGAAAGCGACCTAAGTGGTTGCCTCTTTTGCCAGCTAACCTGACTGACATGGGCTCTTGTTCCTGTCCTCTGACCACTGGGAAGAATGGAGGCATGATTCTCCTACTTTCCTCTCTTTAAAAGTGACAAAATAAAATTCCTATTTGATGGCAAGATGAGAAAAACTAAAATACAAAATTTTTCTTTGCTCATTTGGCCCTCCTCCATCCCCTTTAGTATGTATTGTGCTTCTGCATTAGCCAGACCTCCTTAGGAGATACGGTTTCTTCTGAATCTCATTAATGGTAACAACTCCTTAGGAAATAATCTTCCTTCTAAGTATTGCAAGGGGCCGTGACAATCTATGACCCACTACTCACTTTGTACATGTAGATCTGGATTGTGTAAACTGTCAACAACATTTGATGTATATAATATAATCCTTTGTCTCAACTTGAATGGGTGGAACACTCTTCAGAGCTTTCTCAAAGACTCTCTCCCAGGTTATAATCCTCAGATTGGCTGAAGGGGAATTTTCTATTTCTTTCTTAGATTGGCTATTGATTAATTTTTCCACCAACAAAAGTCATACAAGATAAGCTCCTTCTGGGCTCAAAGGGCAAAAGGATTGAAGGCAGTGGTTTACCTGCCCTGAGGCAATCGATGGATGAGTGTGTGAATGTGTGTGTTCATGAGGTGGGTGATATGCCCACTGGAAACTGTTAGTCACTCAGTCGTGTTCAACTCTTCGTGACCCCATGGACTGTAGCCCACCAGGCTCTTCTGTCCATGGAATTCTCCAGGCAAGAATACTGGAATGGGTTGCCATTTCCTTCTCCAGGGGATCTTCCCGACCCAGAGACTGAACTTGAGTCTCCCACCTTGCAGGCAGACTCTTTACCAACTGGGTCACCAGGGAAGACCTAAACATGAATTATTAGATTCAGTCCTCACAACTCACCCACTTGCAGATGAAGCTCACCGCGGTGACATGACCGATCAGAGGTCCCCTGGCTGGTACCTGGCAGAAGCAAGCTCTTATTCCAGAGCTACCCAGTGCCCCTTCTATAACACTCCACTGCCTTAGTCTCCTTGTTCTGTCAAATGCATTAACTGTTTATTTAGCAGAACATTTCCAGCTCATTTCTTTCCATTATTCCATTCAAATGAGCTTTCTTTTTCACTCTGAGGGATTCTATTAGCCTTCACACCTTTTCCCATAGCTTAGAGATTAAGGGAGGGCAGAACTTTCTTTATATACAGCAGCTCCCCTCTTTTATACTCTTAACGCAACTTTTAATGAGGCACAGAGTGTGTATCTCAAACCCACCGCAGGCGAGAAGGAACAGCTGGCACCGCCCTGAATCATTCCCAGGCTCATTCATTCCCAGACATTCTCACGCCGAGGGGAGGTTCTTAACGATTTTCTCATTTACACAACATAAAGTAGAGGCTAATTTTTCATTTTAAATGGTCAGCCTAGTTAAATCATTGTTGAATATCAAAACAATGATCAATTTTCTATTTTAAATGATTTCTTTCATACGCCCTTGTATTAGTAAAATTTAAAAAATTTTTCTCCCCACGAGAACCCAATGGCAGAAGGGAATGAATGAATGCTACAGTGACCAAAACTTGGGAGAGATTTCATTCAAGTCCTGCATTTTAGCTTATAGAGATTTGAGTTAATTTTCCAGTCTATTCCACTTAATAGCCTTGTTTTTAATTCCACCTTCATATTGTAAACATTAACAATTTAGAAAATATCTCATGCTTATTTTGCAGTGTCTTGGAGAGCTCTTTCCCTATTACTCCTGCTGGTATGCAACACACTTTTTAGGAAAGAATGGTAATATGGTTTTTAACACATTAAGATGAAGCGGTAACCTGTGGATAATAAAGCTTTAAATTGATTATTTCAGTAACTGACAGATTTTTAAAAAGTTATTGCTTGTGGTCCAATCTTATAAAAGTGGAAAAATCAGTATTTCTTCTGCTAAGGAAAGGTAAGTATATAAAAGGACTTATAAAAAGTTAATATACTTAATATTTAAAATTCTGAAACTGATTTAATTTTGTCAGATTTATGCATGTGTGATAAACTGTTCGATCTTCCTACTCTATTCCAATCTAACAGGTACTCAAAGAAAATACTGCATTTCTGTTTTCAGAAATTGTAAAATGTGGGAATCATCACATAAAGTGAAAATTACCTTGCTTTTCTATAACTGAGTATGAAGCCAAAAAACCTCATCCAGAAACGTGAATTCCACTCATGAACAGCACTGTGATTTCATTGCTTTTTGATTCAATTAAATGGTTCATTTGCAACCCCAGACCACAGTATTTGCCTAGGATGAAAGAAAAGCAGATATTTGGTATGATTCATAAAGTCAACATTATGTACGATGTAGGTAACAGAATCATAATATACATCAAGCTGACCAAACTAGGTATTACACTAATCTAAAATGATGAACTGGAAGGTAATGTAAGTTAAATACTATTGCAATAAAATATATTTTAGAATGTACAATTTGCAAAGTGCTTTATATGTGTGTTTTCTCTTCCAAAAACTCATGATATAAATAAAGGTATGATGAACCTAGTGTGTGCATGCTCAGTTGCTTCAGTCATGTCCCACTCTTTGTGACCCTATGGACTGTAGCCTGCCAGACTCTTCTGTCCATGGGATTCTCTAGGCAAGAATGCTGGAGTGGATTGCCATGCCCTCCTTCCCAACCCACAGACTGAACCCAGGGCCTCCTGCATCTTCTGTTTCACAGGTGGATTCTTTACTGCTGAGCCACCTGGGAAGCCCCATGACAAACTTAGACAGTGTATTAAAAACAGAGACATCACTTTGCTGACAAAGGTCCATACAGTCAAAGTTATGGTTTTTCCAGTAGTCATGTATGGATGTGAAAGTTGGGTTATAAAGAAGGCTGAGTGCAGAAGAGTTGATGCTTTCAAATTGTGGTGTTGGAGAAGACTCTTGGGAGTCTCTTGGACAGCAAGGAGTTCAAACCAGCCAATCCTAAAGGAAATCAGTCCTGAATATTCATTGGAAGGACTGATGCTGAAGCTGAAACTCCAATACTTTGGCCACCTGATGCAAAGTACTGATGCACTGGAAAAGACCCTGATGCTGGGAAATACTGAAGGTGGGAGGAGAAGGGGATGACAGAAGATGAGATGGTTGGATGGCATCACCAACCTGATGGACATGTGTTTGAGCAAACTCCGGGAGATACTGGGGGACAGAGGAGCCTGGTGTGCTACAGTCCACGAGGTTACAAACAGTCAGAGATGACTGAGCAATTGAACAACAACAATGACAACCCCTCCGTGCTAGATATTTTTGCCTTCTTTCTATTTCTCCTCTCAAAGAAACTTGCAGGATTCTGGGCTAGATTCTCCCTGTCTTCTTGTCTCTAGATAGAGTTTGGACCTAAGACTGCTTATCTTTTCCTTGGACAGCTTCCTAAATTTTATCTCCAGCCATAGTCTTTCTCCCCAACACAAGGCTTGTATCTGCAATTGTCTACCTGGCATTTCCATTCAGATGCTTATAAGCCATATAATCTATATAAAAAAAGAATATTTGGTACTTCCTCCCTATGCTCTTAGACATACTCTTTTCTCCGGTCTTTTCCATCTCAGTAAACAATAGTGCATTTTTACCAATAACTCAGACCTTGGTGGTGGTTTAGTCACTAAATTGTGTCTGACGCATGAGACATCATGGTCTGGAGCCTCCCAGGATCCTCTGTCCATGGGATTCTCCAGGCAAGAATACTGGAGTGGGTTACCATTTCCTTCTCCGGGGTATCTTTCCGACACAGGAATTGAACCTGGGTCTCCTGCATTGCAGGCAGATTCTTTACCAACTGAGCTATGAGGGAAGCCCAAATCAGACCTTAATTCCTCTTTTTATCTCAAAGCTCATGTCTAATCCATGAGCAAATACTCATGACTCCACTTTCAAAATACATCAGGAATCCAACTTCTTTTCACCTTCTCCTCCAATCTAGCCAAAATATCATAACTGTTTGCCTTGATCCTCCTGTGTCTGTGGGCTCTGGATCCATGGATTCAACCAACCATAGGCTGAAAATATTTGGAAAAAAAAATCCAGAAAGTCCCAATAAGAAAAACTTGAATTTGCTGTGCCAGGCAACTATTTACATAACATTTACACTGTATGAATTATTATAAGTAATCTAGAGATGATTTAAAGTATATGGGAGGATGTGCATAGGTTATATGTAAATAATACATCATTTTCTATAAAGGACTTGAGTATCTGCAGATTTTGGTACCCACAGGGGTCTTGCAACCAGTGCCTACTGGATACTGGCTATGTGATGCAATAGCCTCTTACTGCTCTTCCTGCTTCTGCTCTTAAACTACTATACTATGATCACTATGATCACAGAGCAGAAGTCATTCCTTTAAAACAGAAACCAGATTACAGCACCCTCTGCTCAAAGCCACAGTGGTTGNGCCTGGTGGGCTGCCGTCTATGGGGTCACACAGAGTCGGACACGACTGAAATGACTTAGCAGCAGCAAACCTTCCCTTGCTTCCTGATTCTCCCCACCCAACTCCCATCTCTTCCAAGGATGAGTTCCTGAATCACTGATTGTCTGAACATCCTAATCACTAGTTTTAATGTTTTCCTAACAAGTTGAAAAGTATATTCTTGAGAGTGTGAACTTTCAGATTCCTATTAAATGGCAGTTATATTAAGTAATAACATGTACAAATGTGTGTGAATATACCACCACACCCACTCATATTCACACACATGTAGGTGATGGGAGCCTAAAATCAGGGTGTATGTTATGTTATGTTCGTGCTGATCCCACTCTGAGACAAGTCCCTGAAGCCTGCCCTCCCATGAGTGTTATTCAGTGTCTAATAGTGGCCTTCACTGGCTCTGTTACTTCTCTGTTATCCTCTTTCCTCCTCTGTTTGAATCCAACTTTTTAATCTTAGTTCAGAACTCTGTATTCAACATATTGGTCCAGTAAGAGTTGAAGTAGGGGTCAAAACAAAGAACTTGGGGTTCGGAGATCTAGATTAGGAGATGCGGGATTGAGTCCCTCTGCCAGTTAGAGTAGTTGGGTCCACTTGGACAAGTCAGTGGGCTTCAATTCCTTCATGTGATTCATGTCTGACTCCTTGCAACCCCATGGACTACAGCAAGCCAGGCCTCCCTGTCCTGTACCATCTTCCGGAGTTTGCTGAAACTCACATCCATTGAGTTGGTGATGCCATCGAACAATCTCATCCTCTGTCTCCCTCTTCTCCTCCTGTCCTCAATCTTTCCCAGCATCAGAGTCTTTCCCAGTGAGTTGGCTTTTTGCATCAGATGGCCAAAAGTATTGGAGCTTCAGCATCATTCCTTCCAATGAATATTCAGGGTTGATTTCCTTTAGAATTGACTGGTTTGATATCCTTGCAGTCCAAGGGACTCTCAAAAGTCTTCCCCAACAGGACAGTTCAAAAGCATCAATTCTTTGGCGCTCAGCTTTCTTTACAGTCCAACTCTCACACCCGTACATGACTATATAAATAGAAAGGCACTAAATAAAATCATTAACTTCAGATATATGTTCTTTGTGGTTAGCAGTAGTCTTTCGATGCTTGACTTCATGTTTTTCCTAGCAAAAAAAAAAAGTTAATATATGTATATACTGGCTCCTCCTTTACCTCTTCAGAGCAGTTCCTCAGAGCTATCTGAGAGGCTGGTTTCCAAGTTGTGGTCCTCAGAAAGGTTCCTGAATAAAACTTAACTCACAACTTTTATGTTGTGCATTTTTCTTTCAGTAGATATTGACAGGAGTAGGTTCAGTGGAATAATAGACAGATGTTTTATCAAGGGTGAGTTAAAGAAAGAATAGGAGATGTGGTAGCAGGGACATCTCCTCCAGGAAGTTTTGTTGTGAAGTGGAATAGAAAACTGGGTAGTGGCTAGAAGGGAATGTGATATTAAGGCAAAGAACAGATACCCAAAACCCAAGCACTAAAAAAACAAATAGTTGATATGATGGCAAACCCAGATTTCCTATTGGAAAGAAACTGATCCTATAAGGAAAAAAAGAAAACACATCCAAACACATCTTTCTAGATGTCATCACAGATTTAGTACTGTAATGCAAAACCTGAGTTGAATCTACTTATAAATATAAGTTCTTTTAGGATGGCATGTGTTATACTAATTTTCAAGCCCGTATATCTCTCTTGTTAGATTTTAAGGTCCCAGACAATATGTTTCTTATTTTTTAATTCTCTACAGACTAGCTATGGTGACTTAAACTTAATAATTGTTCAGTAATATTGTTTCTTGAGATCTAGCAATTCAACAATTTGTTGAAGTGAAGTTCATTGAAAGCGACCTAAGTGGTTGCCTCTTTTGCCAGCTAACCTGACTGACATGGGCTCTTGTTCCTGTCCTCTGACCACTGGGAAGAATGGAGGCATGATTCTCCTACTTTCCTCTCTTTAAAAGTGACAAAATAAAATTCCTATTTGATGGCAAGATGAGAAAAACTAAAATACAAAATTTTTCTTTGCTCATTTGGCCCTCCTCCATCCCCTTTAGTATGTATTGTGCTTCTGCATTAGCCAGACCTCCTTAGGAGATACGGTTTCTTCTGAATCTCATTAATGGTAACAACTCCTTAGGAAATAATCTTCCTTCTAAGTATTGCAAGGGGCCGTGACAATCTATGACCCACTACTCACTTTGTACATGTAGATCTGGATTGTGTAAACTGTCAACAACATTTGATGTATATAATATAATCCTTTGTCTCAACTTGAATGGGTGGAACACTCTTCAGAGCTTTCTCAAAGACTCTCTCCCAGGTTATAATCCTCAGATTGGCTGAAGGGGAATTTTCTATTTCTTTCTTAGATTGGCTATTGATTAATTTTTCCACCAACAAAAGTCATACAAGATAAGCTCCTTCTGGGCTCAAAGGGCAAAAGGATTGAAGGCAGTGGTTTACCTGCCCTGAGGCAATCGATGGATGAGTGTGTGAATGTGTGTGTTCATGAGGTGGGTGATATGCCCACTGGAAACTGTTAGTCACTCAGTCGTGTTCAACTCTTCGTGACCCCATGGACTGTAGCCCACCAGGCTCTTCTGTCCATGGAATTCTCCAGGCAAGAATACTGGAATGGGTTGCCATTTCCTTCTCCAGGGGATCTTCCCGACCCAGAGACTGAACTTGAGTCTCCCACCTTGCAGGCAGACTCTTTACCAACTGGGTCACCAGGGAAGACCTAAACATGAATTATTAGATTCAGTCCTCACAACTCACCCACTTGCAGATGAAGCTCACCGCGGTGACATGACCGATCAGAGGTCCCCTGGCTGGTACCTGGCAGAAGCAAGCTCTTATTCCAGAGCTACCCAGTGCCCCTTCTATAACACTCCACTGCCTTAGTCTCCTTGTTCTGTCAAATGCATTAACTGTTTATTTAGCAGAACATTTCCAGCTCATTTCTTTCCATTATTCCATTCAAATGAGCTTTCTTTTTCACTCTGAGGGATTCTATTAGCCTTCACACCTTTTCCCATAGCTTAGAGATTAAGGGAGGGCAGAACTTTCTTTATATACAGCAGCTCCCCTCTTTTATACTCTTAACGCAACTTTTAATGAGGCACAGAGTGTGTATCTCAAACCCACCGCAGGCGAGAAGGAACAGCTGGCACCGCCCTGAATCATTCCCAGGCTCATTCATTCCCAGACATTCTCACGCCGAGGGGAGGTTCTTAACGATTTTCTCATTTACACAACATAAAGTAGAGGCTAATTTTTCATTTTAAATGGTCAGCCTAGTTAAATCATTGTTGAATATCAAAACAATGATCAATTTTCTATTTTAAATGATTTCTTTCATACGCCCTTGTATTAGTAAAATTTAAAAAATTTTTCTCCCCACGAGAACCCAATGGCAGAAGGGAATGAATGAATGCTACAGTGACCAAAACTTGGGAGAGATTTCATTCAAGTCCTGCATTTTAGCTTATAGAGATTTGAGTTAATTTTCCAGTCTATTCCACTTAATAGCCTTGTTTTTAATTCCACCTTCATATTGTAAACATTAACAATTTAGAAAATATCTCATGCTTATTTTGCAGTGTCTTGGAGAGCTCTTTCCCTATTACTCCTGCTGGTATGCAACACACTTTTTAGGAAAGAATGGTAATATGGTTTTTAACACATTAAGATGAAGCGGTAACCTGTGGATAATAAAGCTTTAAATTGATTATTTCAGTAACTGACAGATTTTTAAAAAGTTATTGCTTGTGGTCCAATCTTATAAAAGTGGAAAAATCAGTATTTCTTCTGCTAAGGAAAGGTAAGTATATAAAAGGACTTATAAAAAGTTAATATACTTAATATTTAAAATTCTGAAACTGATTTAATTTTGTCAGATTTATGCATGTGTGATAAACTGTTCGATCTTCCTACTCTATTCCAATCTAACAGGTACTCAAAGAAAATACTGCATTTCTGTTTTCAGAAATTGTAAAATGTGGGAATCATCACATAAAGTGAAAATTACCTTGCTTTTCTATAACTGAGTATGAAGCCAAAAAACCTCATCCAGAAACGTGAATTCCACTCATGAACAGCACTGTGATTTCATTGCTTTTTGATTCAATTAAATGGTTCATTTGCAACCCCAGACCACAGTATTTGCCTAGGATGAAAGAAAAGCAGATATTTGGTATGATTCATAAAGTCAACATTATGTACGATGTAGGTAACAGAATCATAATATACATCAAGCTGACCAAACTAGGTATTACACTAATCTAAAATGATGAACTGGAAGGTAATGTAAGTTAAATACTATTGCAATAAAATATATTTTAGAATGTACAATTTGCAAAGTGCTTTATATGTGTGTTTTCTCTTCCAAAAACTCATGATATAAATAAAGGTATGATGAACCTAGTGTGTGCATGCTCAGTTGCTTCAGTCATGTCCCACTCTTTGTGACCCTATGGACTGTAGCCTGCCAGACTCTTCTGTCCATGGGATTCTCTAGGCAAGAATGCTGGAGTGGATTGCCATGCCCTCCTTCCCAACCCACAGACTGAACCCAGGGCCTCCTGCATCTTCTGTTTCACAGGTGGATTCTTTACTGCTGAGCCACCTGGGAAGCCCCATGACAAACTTAGACAGTGTATTAAAAACAGAGACATCACTTTGCTGACAAAGGTCCATACAGTCAAAGTTATGGTTTTTCCAGTAGTCATGTATGGATGTGAAAGTTGGGTTATAAAGAAGGCTGAGTGCAGAAGAGTTGATGCTTTCAAATTGTGGTGTTGGAGAAGACTCTTGGGAGTCTCTTGGACAGCAAGGAGTTCAAACCAGCCAATCCTAAAGGAAATCAGTCCTGAATATTCATTGGAAGGACTGATGCTGAAGCTGAAACTCCAATACTTTGGCCACCTGATGCAAAGTACTGATGCACTGGAAAAGACCCTGATGCTGGGAAATACTGAAGGTGGGAGGAGAAGGGGATGACAGAAGATGAGATGGTTGGATGGCATCACCAACCTGATGGACATGTGTTTGAGCAAACTCCGGGAGATACTGGGGGACAGAGGAGCCTGGTGTGCTACAGTCCACGAGGTTAATGCACTGGAAAAGACCCTGATGCTGGGAAATACTGAAGGTGGGAGGAGAAGGGGATGACAGAAGATGAGATGGTTGGATGGCATCACCAACCTGATGGACATGTGTTTGAGCAAACTCCGGGAGATACTGGGGGACAGAGGAGCCTGGTGTGCTACAGTCCACGAGGTTACAAACAGTCAGAGATGACTGAGCAATTGAACAACAACAATGACAACCCCTCCGTGCTAGATATTTTTGCCTTCTTTCTATTTCTCCTCTCAAAGAAACTTGCAGGATTCTGGGCTAGATTCTCCCTGTCTTCTTGTCTCTAGATAGAGTTTGGACCTAAGACTGCTTATCTTTTCCTTGGACAGCTTCCTAAATTTTATCTCCAGCCATAGTCTTTCTCCCCAACACAAGGCTTGTATCTGCAATTGTCTACCTGGCATTTCCATTCAGATGCTTATAAGCCATATAATCTATATAAAAAAAGAATATTTGGTACTTCCTCCCTATGCTCTTAGACATACTCTTTTCTCCGGTCTTTTCCATCTCAGTAAACAATAGTGCATTTTTACCAATAACTCAGACCTTGGTGGTGGTTTAGTCACTAAATTGTGTCTGACGCATGAGACATCATGGTCTGGAGCCTCCCAGGATCCTCTGTCCATGGGATTCTCCAGGCAAGAATACTGGAGTGGGTTACCATTTCCTTCTCCGGGGTATCTTTCCGACACAGGAATTGAACCTGGGTCTCCTGCATTGCAGGCAGATTCTTTACCAACTGAGCTATGAGGGAAGCCCAAATCAGACCTTAATTCCTCTTTTTATCTCAAAGCTCATGTCTAATCCATGAGCAAATACTCATGACTCCACTTTCAAAATACATCAGGAATCCAACTTCTTTTCACCTTCTCCTCCAATCTAGCCAAAATATCATAACTGTTTGCCTTGATCCTCCTGTGTCTGTGGGCTCTGGATCCATGGATTCAACCAACCATAGGCTGAAAATATTTGGAAAAAAAAATCCAGAAAGTCCCAATAAGAAAAACTTGAATTTGCTGTGCCAGGCAACTATTTACATAACATTTACACTGTATGAATTATTATAAGTAATCTAGAGATGATTTAAAGTATATGGGAGGATGTGCATAGGTTATATGTAAATAATACATCATTTTCTATAAAGGACTTGAGTATCTGCAGATTTTGGTACCCACAGGGGTCTTGCAACCAGTGCCTACTGGATACTGGCTATGTGATGCAATAGCCTCTTACTGCTCTTCCTGCTTCTGCTCTTAAACTACTATACTATGATCACTATGATCACAGAGCAGAAGTCATTCCTTTAAAACAGAAACCAGATTACAGCACCCTCTGCTCAAAGCCACAGTGGTTGCTCTTATCATTCAGATAAACCTGAAGTCCTTTCTATCCTTTCCCCAGCCCAGAGGATCTGCCTCTACTTTCAGATCATTATTTACCTGATCCTATCAATCTACCCTGAAAGGGAGTCCAGGGAGGAGATCAGGAATGAGGCACTCTGTGCTCTGGGAAAAAAGGGGAAGAACAGGGTTTCACACAGTTAGATATTTTCAGAGAATTCTATGAGCCCAAATGCTTGCATAGTCTCATCTTTTTGTTTAGTTGCTAAGTTGTGTCCAACTCTTTTCAGACCCCATGGACTCTAGCCCGCCAGAATCTTCTGTCCATGGGATTTTGGAGTGGGTTGCCATTTCTTTCTCCAGGGGATCTTCTCGACCCAGGGATTGAAGCCGCATCTCTTGCATTGGCAGGAGGATTCTTTACAGCTGAGCCACCAGTAAGTAGCTTATCTCCTACCTTTCATCCTCTTCTCATTCAGCTCTAGCCTCATTCAGTCACTTTTAGTCTCTTATTCAGCTCTAGCCACATTGTCCTCCTAGCCTTAGAGGATACTTGTTTGGTTTGCCTGGAGTGTCAGATATTCACATGGTTGGTGCCTTCACTTACTTTTAGATCTCTGTTCAGATATCTTCTTATTAATAGAAAAAGAGGTTTGTCCTGCCCACCTTACATAAAATTGCACTCTTTCCTGTCTATTCCCTTACCTTTCTTTATTGTTTAAAATAAAAACATTTATATAACATTTATATGCCAGGTACTATTCTAAGTAACATATTTAATCCTCAGTCAGTTCAGTTCAGTCGCTCAGTCGTGTCTGACTCTTTGCGACCCCATGAATCGCAGCATGCCAGGCCTCCCTGTCCATCACCATCTCCCGGAGTTCACTCAGACTCATGTCCATCGAGTCCATGATGCCATCCAGCCATCTCATCCTCGGTCATCCCCTTCTCCTCCCACCCCCAATCCCTCCCAGCATCAGAGTCTTTTCCAATGAGTCAACTCTTCGCATGAGATGGCCAAAGTACTGGAGTTTCAGCTTTAGCATCATTCCATCCAAAGAAATCCCAGGGTTGATCTCCTTCAGAATGGACTGATTGGATCTCCTTGCAGTCCAAGGGACTCTCAAGAGTCTTCTCCAACACCACAGTTCAAAAGCATCGATTCTTCGGCGCTCAGCTTTCTTCACAGTCCAACTTTCACATCCATACATGACCGCAGGAAAAACCATAGCCTTGACTAGGCAGACCTTAGTCGGCAAAGTAATGTCTCTGCTTTTGAATATACTATCTAGGTTGGTCACAACTTTTCTTCCAAGGAGTAAGCGTCTTCTAATTTCATGGCTGCAGTCACCATCTGCAGTGATTTTGGAGCCCAAAAAAATAAAGTCTGACACTGTTTCCACTGTTTCCCCATAAAGTGACTTGTGTTTCTGTTTTTTAAAAATATTTATTTACTTGGCTGTGATGGGTCTTGCAGCATGCAGTATCTTCATTGCAAGTCATGTGAGATCTCGGACTCCCTACATCTTCCCAGGTGGCTCAGTGGTAAACAATCTGCCTCCCAATGCAAGAGACACAGGAGATGCAGGTTCGAATCCTGGGTTGGAAAGAACCCCTGAAGGTGGAAATGGAAACCTGCTCCAGTTTTCTTGCTAGGATAATCCCATGAACAGAGGGGCCATGGTCCATGGGGTTGCAAAGAGGTGGACATGCCTGGCCACGCACGCATGCACGGACTCTCTAGTTGTGGCACGAGGGCTCAGGAGTTGCAGCTCTTGGGTTCTAGAGCACAGGCTCAGTAGTTGTGGCCCACAGGTTTAGTTGCTCCAGGGCATATGAGATCTTCCTGGATCAGGGATTGAACCTGCGTCCCTTGCAGTGCAAGGCAGATTCTTAACCACCATAGAAGTCCCATTATCCTTGTTTTATGGATGAAGAAACAGAGGTCCAAAGAGCTGAGATGTGAACCTAGGCTGTTTGGCTCCAGCCTGTGCTTTTAGCTACTCCACTGTTTTGCCTCTTGGTAGCCCCAGTCACTGCTGTATTTATTTATTATCTCTCACTCTTTCCATATGTTTCAGTTATTGTGGTGTAATCAACCATCCCAGACTTACCAGCTTGAAGCAATAAGCTATTATTTCTTGGAAACATGGGTCAGAAACTCAGACAGGGCTTAACTGGGCTGTTATGTATGCTCCCCTTCACGTTGGCTGGTGTCACTCAGCTGCGTTAAACTGACTGACACTGGGGAGAAGTGGGAGCAAAGGTAGGGAAAATATTCAGTTTTCTCTTTATGCCATATTGCACTGTTTGAACTTGTAACTTTACAAATGTAGATTAAATATGCCTTTTTAAACTTAGTTTTAGGAGGATAATTTTCACTCTTATCTTCCTTTCCCTCTTTTCTTAACTTCTGGGATACATTCCTTCTGGGCTTTTCTCCTACTTCTTAGACCTTTCCTTAACCTTTTCAGACTTTCACTTGTCCCTTAAATACATGGACCAATAAACATACAGCTCGTTAGAAGGCCTTCATTCAGAAGTATCAGATCTTCATTTCTGTCACATTAGTTGGGGAAAAAAACATAAGCCTAGCCCGTATTCACGGGAAGAGGAAACAGACTCCATCTCTTGATGTCAAGAGTGGCATTTGTATACACAAAGGGAGGAACTGATGGCTGCTACCGCTGGAAACTGTCTTCCACACCACAGAGTGCAAGTTCCATGAGAGGAGGGGCTCATCTGCTTTGTTCATTGTCTCTTTAGTGCCTAGAGCAGTGCCTGGCACATAATACATGTACAACAAATATTTATTTAGCCCATGTATTTAAGAGTCTGAAAAGGTAAAGGAAAGGTCTAAGAAGTAGGACCAGTAGCCCAGAAGGAATGTGTCCCAGAAGTTAAGAAAAGAGGGAAAGGAAGATAAGAATGAAAATTATACTCTTTTTCAGATTTAAAAGTTTAAAAAATAAGTTTAAAAAAGCATATTTAATCTACATTTGTAAAGTTACAAGTTCAAACAATGCGAAATGGCATAGAGTGAAAAATGAGTTTTTTCCCTACCTTTGTTCCCAATTTTCCTCCCCAGTGTCAGTCACCTTAACGCATCCTTTCAGAGCTAAAATATGAATATACAAAGACAAGGATATTTATCCCCTCTCTCTCTCTTCTAATGTATGTAATTAGTAGAATACAATTCACATGATTCAGCCTCTAGCATTTTTTCTCTTAACTTCCAGATCATTCCACATCAGTACATATAGAACATTTCTTTCTTTTAAATGGTTGCATAGAATGGTTCTATTCTTAGGCAGTATCTTTAGCTTTCAAAATTAGAAGGCAATTACTGATTTCAATAGACCTGAAAAAGTAGAGATTGCAGATTGGGATGAAGATTGAGGGGTCAGAAAGTAAACAAGGAGAGGACAAAGGAAAAAGAAATAAAAGATGAATATGCAGGAGCAGGCTTATATCCTTAAGAATAAAGGTAACAAGGGACAGGGAGATTGAAAATACACAAAAGGGAAGCGATAAGTAATGGAGCAAGCCTCTAAGGGGATTGGAAGGGATTAACCTTGAGAGGACAGAACACTTCTAAGGAGAAAGAGAGAGAAGGAAAGGAAGGCTGGGGCTGCAGGTAGTCTTTGTAAAGGTAGCAGTTGGGAGCTAAGGAAATTCATCCTTCAGTTCAGTTCAGTTCAGTTGCTCAGTAGTGTCCGACTCTTTGCGACTCCATGAATCGCAGCATGCCAGGCCTCCCTGTCCATCACCAACTCCCGGAGTCCACCCAAACTCATGTCCATCGAGTTGGTGATGCCATCCAGCCATCTCATCCTCTGTCGTCCCCTTCTCCTCCTGCCCCGAATCCCTCCCAGCATCAGAGTCTTTTCCAATGAGTCAACGCTTCGCATGAGGTGGCCGAAGTATTGGAGTTTCAGCCTCAGCATCAGTCCTTTCAATGAACATCCAGGACTGATCTTTAGAATGGACTGGTTGGATCTCCTTACAGTCCAAGGGACTCTTAAGAGTCTTCTCCAACACCACAGTTCAAAAACATCAATTTTTCGGCGCTCAGCTTTCTTTACAGTCCAACTTTCACATCCATACGTGACTACCGGAAAAACCATAGCATTGACTAGATGGACATTTGTTGGCAAAGTAATATCTTTGCTTTTTAATATGCTATCTAGGTTGGTCATAACTTTCCTTCCAAGGAGTAAGCGTCTTTTAATTTCATGGCTGCAATCACCATCTGCGCTGATTTTGGAGCCCCCCAAAATAGAGTCTGACATTCTTTCAACTGTTTCCCCATCTATTTGCCACGAAGTGATGGGACCCGATGCCATGATCTTAGTTTTCTGCATGTTGAGCTTTAAGCCAACTTTTTCACTCTCCTCTTTCACTTTAATCAAGAGGCTTTTTAGTTCCTCTTCACTTTCTGCCATATGGGTGATGTCATCTGCATATCTGAGGTTATTGATATTTCTACTGGCAATCTTGATTCCAGCTTGTGCTACTTCCAGCCCAGCGTTTCTCATGATGAACTCTGCTGCTGCTAAGTCACTTTAGTCGTGTCCAACTCTGTGCAACCCCATAGACGGCAGCCCACCAGGCTCTCCTGTCCCTGAGATTCTCCAGGCAAGAACACTGGAGTGGGGTGCCATTGCCTTCTCCAGATGAACTCTAAGGGTGACAATGTACTCCTTTTCCTATTTGGAACCAGTCTGTTGTTCCATGTCCAGTTCTAACTGTTGCTTCCTGACATACTGGTCTCATTTTCCTCAGAAATATAGGAAGCAAACTTTTTTTATTTTTAAAAATTTGCACCAGAAAGGGTGTGTGGGTAGAGTTCAGTAAGAACTTAGCAGAGTGTGACAACTGGGAATAGAAGGAGACAGGGACAGGAGAAATTCTCAGTAGCAATATATTAAGGACAGTTTGGGGCTCACCAAGGTTGCCCTGCCACAAGGCTGTATATTGTACATGGTAGTCCTGACTGATGTTGGGACACCCTTGGTTTGCAGTGGTAGGAATCCTCGCGGTTATGTTTTTTCCAGCACTGCTGCAAGAGTGTACAAGCTTGAATTGTTACAGGCTAACGGTTTTGCAGGTGGTGGAGAATCAAGGAGGTCACTGAGTTGAAGATGTTGGTGAACACAACAGACCATTTATGCACAGAACGGTGAGACCCTGACTGCACATCTCTCGCTGATGGTCTGAACACAGGTTTGAAAGTTCAGCGATGGCACACTGCCTAGCCTTAAAGCTTGCATCCACTCTCTGCCAAGAGTGTCGTCTCCGGGAAATCTTCACGAGGGGACTTAGGAGGCTCGAGTTGAGTCGGGGTGAGGCAATGGCAACCCACCCCAGTACTCTTGCCTGGAAAATCCAATGGACGGAGTAGCCTGGTGGGCTGCAGTCCATGGGGTCGCTAACAGTCGGACAGACTGAGCGACTTCACTTTCACTTTTCTCTTTCATGCATTGGAGTAGGAAATGGCAACCCACTCCAGTATTCTTGCCTGGAGAATCCCAGGGATGGGGGAGCCTGGTGGGCTGCCGTCTATGGGGTCACACAGAGTCGGACACGACTGAAGTGACTTAGCAGCAGCAGCAGCAGCAATACTCAGTTTGACTGTTTTCAAAAGTAACCCCGACAAGATGAATATAACTATAGTAATAATAATCTCCTTGATGTGCTAAAAGCTCTGAAGACAATTCCTGGGGAAAAACTCTGCAACTGTTTCAAACAACAGCACCATATTAGAATGGGCCCAACCCCTCTAAAAGTGAATGCTTTCAAGAAAGTGACATTTATTTGACTACAGAACTGTGATACCCTTGCTCACAACTCAGACACAGGACACTTCAGTCATACTTCATTGAAGTCATCCTTCATTGAGTTGGAAGGGACAATATAGTTCAATTGATAAGGCTGAGATTAGGCTTTGAATGGAGAGCCATTGCCGGCCAGCCAATGTCACCACCATCTCTGCTACCTGAGGTCCTTCTTGAAGATGAAAATTATCTTGGCATCGTAAGTGTCGCATGCACCAGGAAAAGTAAAAAATTATCTAACACACTGGAAGATGCTTGTCAGTTTGTCCATTAGAACCCTTTGGGGTGCTTGGGTCCTGGGGAGCCAGGGTGGAGGCCGAGTGGTCAGAAATGTGGTGGACAGTTGTTGACATGAGCAATGGAGGTGGAAACAGGACAGAGGATGCTGGAGGTGGCAGGAAGGCTCCCAAAGAAGGGCTGATGGGGCACCGAAGAGCTATATTTCCTGTTGCACATTGTTTATTTTGGTTAAGCTTTGTGATGCTCATTCTCAGGAAGGTCAAAGGTCACACAAATATTGTTTGATTTTTTTTCTTTAACAACTCTGAAGGTAATTCAAGATGAGACTTTATTACCCCCTAAACTTAATTTACTATGTAGATTATGTAAATATGGCTCAGTATTATAAGAAATATTTCTTTTGAAAATCTCACAGTGATGTACAAACCCATTTCCAAGCAAATCCTGCTTGTGAGTGGTACAGGCTCATGGCTGAAAGTACAGCCTTCAAAGCAGACCATTAGCATCATGCCTCTGCTACTTGTTATCTGGGTAACTTTGGAAAACTTACTTAACTTCTTTGAGCTTAAACTGTCTCATTTGTAACATGAGAATAACGGTAATTACTTTATATGAGTAAAATGAGATACCAGTAAGGGAGACAGAAGTCATGTCAGTTATAAGTCATCAATAAATCATGACTCATTAATATCTCATTATTTATTATTTCCACTTTTATAGTCAGAAGTCCAGGCCCAGGAAACGTAAATCGCTACCCACTCACCATAGTGCTAGACAGAACTATGGTTAGTCCTCTTTTATTCCTCTAGTACAGCTTATGTTAAAATCTGAGACTTACTCCAAGGGATCTGCTGCATAAAAGTAATGCTTGTTAAAAATATTTTGATATCATATAAGGCCTTTTCCATGATAAGCACAGTAATAGCCAACTTTATTCTAGATGCTGGCCTGAGAAAGATATCACTTATTCTCCCCAAGTCCTAGGATATACATTATCACCCTCATTTACAGGTGAGAAAACTAAGGCTTACAGAGGTTCACTAGTTTGCTTGAGGTTCATACAGCTAGAATATCCGAGTAAGAATTTAAACCCAGATTCAGTCACAGCAAAATGGCTACACATAATATTAGAAAGTAATTCCACGATACTGTTTGTTTTCGAACGATCCCAAAATTACCCATGGTAAAAATGGAACTTTGTAAAATATACACAGCACTCTACTCCAAGTCCATTCTCCCCAATCTACGATAGAAAAACACACTTTGTAGGTGGTTAAGAACTGAGAGCTTTACGTGAGACACAGCTCTTGAATCCTGGTTGGGTCTGGTTTTCTCCTGGCGTATATCTAGGGAGAAGGTTAGCTTGGCCACGGTCTGTGCTGCTGGTAGCATTCTTTTCTGGGCAGCAGCCACACAGACTACTCAAGGAATGTGACTGGAATTAGGCTCCGTGCCGTCACACTGTCCTGACATACTGTTTTGACACGTCACATGCTGTCTTTGTGCTTGGACCCTAACAGAGACCTGTCAAATTACAAGCACAAAGCAACATTCAGTCTCCCATCCTGCCTTCCTGCCTGCCTTCCTCCCTTCACTTATTCCAGGAAGGAGTTTTTTTTCCTCTCAAATTCCCTGGGAGCCGCTCTGATTCACCAGTGTGTGCTCTGGAGACAGAGCTATCTCCTCATAGGATTCCTGTTTGGAGCAGAATAAGACCTCCGCTTTATGTTAACCGCAGGTATCAGGTAATCACAGATTTTTTTTTTTT